>MU790859.1:0-25453 GCA_027886635.1 Lentinula boryana | reverse complement strand
ATGTACTGTAGACTTGCTAGAAATATCACCTATCTATGCTTTGTAGAATTTAGATATTCTATGGTTTTATGCACAGACTATTTCTGGGTGTATCAGCGTGCATCGGGGGCAAAAGCTCCGAAACATAAGAAAAGAAAGGTTGAAAAAGCCCAGGTGAGTAATTTTCGATTCTTCGTTGATGTTTTACTAAGTCTTTTTCCTAGCCTACAGCAAGTACTTCGTCCGCTCGACCCCCATGTGCGTGGTGCGTGGAGCGGAGGTTGGAATGTCGCCGTCAGGCGAAGTCCTCCTCCGTCTCCTGCTTTGAGTGTCGGAAGGCCAAGGTCCATTGTTCCTGGAACGATGACTTTGGCTTTCAAACCAAAGTGAAGTCCTCATCTCAAATAGGGTCAAACTTCTGGACGGAAGCGGCAGCCAGAGCTCCTGCTCCAGTTGAATTGTTTGAGAGGATGGTCAGGGCCATTGAGGGTCTTAGAACCTCAGTGGATGAAGTGGCCTTTGAGATAAGGTCACTTCGCACACAAGTGGGAAGCTGGGGTGAGGAGCTCCGCAACCGTCGGCTCCAGGAAGCAGAGGCAAGGGAGTTATGGGAGTTCGAAAGGGAAATGGAGGAATTGGAAGAAGAGGTAGAAGACAATGAAATAGAAATGTTAAGGCAAGAAGAGGAAGAGCAAAGGGAGCGCAAAGAGGCGCAATATTCAGATGTGGAGGGAATGGAGCCGCCGGCTCCAAAATGAATCACTTGTATATATAATTTTTGTTGTTATTGTTTTTTGTAGTGCTTTTGTTTTTTGTTTTGTCGTTGTTGTTGTTGTTTTTTGTTTTTTGTTTTTTGTAATGTAAATGGTGTTTTTTGTCTTTTCTTTGTGTGATCATAAGTTGTCATAAGTATAAGTAATAAAAGGGCGTTGTTAATGTTGTTAGAAAGTTAATGAAGAAAATAAAAGTTTTTTTTCAAAGTCTTTACGTCCGTCGGACAAGTCCGAAAGTGCGAAAAGAATAATAAAGAGTTGGTTAAAGAGTACTGTAGGAGTGAACATAAGTTCATGATAAAGGACCAGGTTTGTCTGGATAGCGTTGGTGGAATGCTGGTATCAATTCGTCCACATGGATGTCATCGGCTGCGATCCACGAAAATTCTTTGTCAGTTCCTTCATAACCAGCCCATCTAACAAAATATTGAAGGGGACAATGTTTAAACCTGCGGTCCATTTTGGAGTCCAGAACTTCCACAACAAAGTACTCTTCTTTGCCATCTACTTCAACTGGCGGCGGAGGAGACTGAGTGCGAAGCGGAATGGAATTAGGGGTAGCTGGTTCAAGTTGTGATACGTGAAAGACAGGGTGGATCCGTCGGAGGTAATCCGGAAGCTGTAGTTGGTAAGAAAGGGATCCAGGGCGTGCAATGACTTTGAAAGGACCAAGATATTTTTCAGAGAATTTCTCAGTAGGGCGAGTTGATTTAATGTGTTTAGCCAGAACAAACACTTCAGATCCGATCAGTAATTCCGGAGCTGGAATTCGTTTTCTGTCAGCTTGTTCTTTATAACGTTTCTGTGCATTAGTAATTTCGTCATGAAGGAAAGAGTGCAATTCATCAGGATTAATCACAAAGTCGCGCGCGGTATCGGACCGCACATCAACTTCCGGTTGCACTGATATATTTGGATGGTAACCTTTGTTAGCAAAAAATGGTGTGATGCTGGTGGAAGCATTCAGAGCATTGTTGTAAGCGAATTCTGCGATGGGCAGTAAGCTAGCCCAATTGTCCTGTTGATAAGAACAATAAATTTGAATGTACTGCTCCAGTGTCTGATTGACACGTTCAGTTTGTCTGTCCGCTTCCGGATGGTATCTGGATGTGTAGTGAAGTTGCATAGAAAGTGATTGACCTAAAGCTCTAAAGAAAGCGGAAACAAATTCAGATCCTCGATCAGAGGTGACGTGGTTAGGTACTCCATGTTTAGAAAAGACGTGAATAACAAAAAGCTCAGCTAGTTGTTCAGAAGTGATTGTATCATGGGTAGGAATGAAAATTGCTTGTTTCGACGCACGGTCCACAACTACAAGTATCGCAGTGTAACTGTCCGACGAAGGGAGTTGTTCAATGAAGTCCATTGATATTGAATCCCATGGTCTAACTGGTACTGGTAAGGGTTTCAGTAGACCATAAGGACGATGTCTTCTAGGTTTATTTCGTCCGCAGATTGTGCAGGAAGCGACGTAGTCTTGGACAAACTCTCAGATCCGAGGCCAAGTATACTGCCTTCGGATGGACTGGAGAGTGCGGTTTTGTCCGAAATGACCTGAAAGTGGATGATCATGGAAAAACTATAAGACTTGTACATGCAAATTGGAATGGTTTGGAACATAAATTTGTCCGTCGAAAAGTAACAAACCAGAATCATCTAATGTCCAACGAGGTTTCGAGTCATCTTGTGCATATTGTAGTCCAATCACTGATTCTGGGTCGAGCAAAAGTGCGGACCGGATCGCACTGTGCAAGGATCCGAAATCCGTCACTATTGATGCTCTTAGTGAAGGACCTTCCAAGAATGTAGCTCTAAGTGAAGTGGTGAGTTGTTCATTAGTGAATATTGGTCGGAAATTTTGAGGATTGATTTGCGCGTAGCCGATATCCCCCTCTTTAGGATAGACGTCCCATCATCTAGTAATGGTGTCCAGTTTTGCACCAAGTTTTCCGGGGCAAAAGCGAATTACCATGTTAAATTGGTGTAGGTATTCGGACCATCGCACCTGCCGACGAGTAAGAATTTTAGTGGTAGAAAAGTACTCAAGGTTTTTGTGATCCGTGACAACGTCTATCGGATCCCCGGAGCCTTCAAGGTAATGACACCAAGCTTTAAAGGCTTCAAAGATGGCTGAAAGTTCTTTATCGTGAGTATCATAGTTGAGTTCGGCAGCTTGAAATGTGCGAGAAAGGAAGGCAATCGGATGGATTTCACCATTTTCCAATATAATGGATAAAATGGCTGCGAGAGCATAGTCCGACGCGTCCGTTTCTACAATGAGTCATTGTTATAGGTGTGCTTCCGAGCCTTCGATCATCGATCGGTTCTTCGATCTTCGGTATTTGACTTAGTACTTTTTATTTCTCTTCGATCTGCGATCGAACCTCACGAAGTATTCGAACTATCGGATACAAGTGATTCTCACATTATTGTTCTTTAATTATCTTTTATTTCTATTACTGGGAACTATCCGGATTCTTATCGGTTTAGTTAGTACTCTTATTGTTATAGCTTTGACAATTAGATTACAAGGTATAAATACTGTAGCATCTTGTAGATAGTTCTCCAGTTTAAATATCAACTTAGATCGTTGCTGAACTCCGTCCGAATCTCTATCCTTCTTCATCATCGTTCGCACTATAAACGAACGATCTCCGGACGTCTTCTTCACTCTTATACTCCCTTCATTATCTTGAACATCCACGGAACCACGCGACAAGGCGAGGGCACTACCGATAGTGGTGCTAAGGTTCTAGTTCATCTTTCCATACATCGACTAACGATCTTAGATCATCATTCACTATCTCGATCGAGACCGATCCCATCGAACTCAATCATACTTAACTCCTTTTACCTAAGACCCTACGGAACCTCACCGGCACAGTCTTAACAATCGCACCGGATGGTTTACCCGGCTGTAACCAGCATAACTATAACAGGTAAGTAGTCAACCCAATCGTCTTGCTGATATGAAACATAAGCCCGAAGGTAGGTTTCGAGCGTCTGGTTGGTTCGTTCTGTCAAACCATCAGTTTGAGGATGATATGCAGTTGAAGTACGGAGTTTAATGTCTAATAGAGAGGTGAATGATTTCCAGAAGTTTGAGATAAAGGTTGAACCTCTATCGGATACTATATGAGTAGGGAGTCCATGTAGCCGAAATATACAATCAAGGAAGAGCCACGCAAGATCCTGCGATGACATTGCTTCCTGACATGGTATGAAATGAGCAGCATGAGTGAGTCAATCGCAAACGACTAAGATTGAGTCGTAATTGCAGGAGTTGGGAAGTTTAACAATGAAGTCCATGGAGATGGATTGCCATGGTCGTTGAGGGATGTCTAAGGGTTGTAGGAGACCATAGGGTTTGTGACAAGTGTCTTTGATTTGAGGGCACACATCACACACGTCGCAATAGCGACGGATGTATGTTGACATTCCAGGCCAGGAGTAGTCATTGCTGACAAGTCATTCGGTTCGACGACGGCCAGGATGACCACCAATGACACTATCGTGTCTGGAAAGGAGAATGTCACGACGAAGTGTGGCGGGGACAAATACTTTACCGCGATGAAAAACTAACCCGTGTTCAGTGTTGAAGTCCGAGTTTCCTGCAACATTTGACGTTCTCCATTCTGTATCGTTCTTGTATGTGTCTTTGAAGCGGTCCAGAAGGTCTGAATTGTCGATGGAGATGTAGAGGGGTGGAGAGCTGCAGTTGCAGGGGCGACTGGATTAGTTGCGAGAGTGGTGAGTTGGTTGAGTCATTCAGTGATGTTATCTAGAACAGATTGAAAGTTGCTGAACCCGTCTTGGACCATACTGTAAGTGACAGGATCGTTCAAGGCAGGAGCATTAGGAATGGCAGCCTGGGTCGGTCGGTTAATATCTTCAGGGTCCGGAATGATGCTATATGGGTTGGCGGGATCGGACATGGTAAGGAGGTGTTATAAATTAGAGGGTAACCGAGTTTCGTTTATTAGGTCGAATCAAACTGTTAGGAACCGGGTTTGAGAGTGAGTCACGAGAGAGGCTCAGGAGCAAGGGAAAGTGGGCGAAAAGATAAGAGTTGATTCGACGACTGTCCTACAAGATGTACAACGGCCTATATACATAGAAGTAAGGGGCTTGGAATAGAGTCAGGAGAATATCATGAGACTTGAATAGTAGTGAGACTGAAATGTGCGAGAAAGAAGTGAGACGTACGAGACGTCTCTGAGTGAGATTGAATAACCCTGAGTATCATCGGAGGGTGAGTCGAGCGAATCCTGACACCAGTATCAAAGCTCTTGCTAGCATTCTTGATCACAAAGGTCTTTTAGTGCACACTGCAGGTGGTGCTGGAAAGACAGGCAGAAGCCTTTATCACCACTGCCCTTTCCAATATTGCACCATCCTACAAACCATGGTATGACCCGGAGCCTGTTTTCATAATCATTTGTTCCACAAGTGAGTTGGAACTGGACATTGTGTGTAGATACAATTCTATAGTGCACTGAGAGGAGTTTTAGAAAGGAGTTCAAATAAATTTTATTACAATCAGATGTTCAGGAGATACAAGAAATCCAGAGGGACGTGCGCGAACACTACGAGCGCTTACTTGGTCGATGAGCAATCATATGGAAATTGGTAAATCGAAATAAAAGACCTCTTAGAAACACGGCGTTAATCAAGCGAGCTTGCCTCGCATTGAGTCTGCCTACGGGAGACTAAGACGGACCGCTGATGAAGATTCAACGCAACGCTAAACTTCCTCTCTGTCCTATCATCTATGTACTCTTCGAGCGAAAAACTGCCTCGTGGACAGTTTCCTTGGCTTTCGCACTAATTATACGCGCCAATACTCATACGATTTCCAATATGACAAAGTCGGAAATCAAGATTTGAATGAACTGTTTCAATGTTGTTGGTTATGCTGCCATCCGCTTCTAGTGTGTGGCTCGGTCGCCATAACGCTAACTTGCAATTGTAAACTCTAGGAGGTTCGAGCCTTTGCTGCCCAGACCCTCCTCGATTAGCGATCGCCATGATGGAACGAATACAATGTCAGTTACTAGGAGGAGTCAGTACACGGTATTCCGGCGGGTTCGCTGATCAACTACCATAGGGAACATCTCATATGCATACATGAAAACACTGGGCTTGGCAATTCGGGGAAATCACAGCATGTCGTGCGAGTGACCGTGTGTATCGCGATACCTACCGGTGGCTACTATAGTAACACAATCCCATTCTCTTTCTTCCACTCCTCCACCACCCTGGCTGGTTTTTCTCATCCTCATCCTTTCCTTTCTTCTTTCTATCTATTCTCGCAGTGCCGGGTGCCATTTCCATTTCCTCCTCTTCACAAAGGCTGGACGGGAATATAGGACATATTTGCTTGTTTGTTTTTCTGGTTTTCTATCGGATGCTTCAGGGATTCGCAGTCTCCTCCCTGTATGAGCATGTTTACTTTGCCCAGTCAATCCACGCGAACTTTTACGAAGCGGGTTCTTCAATGGAGTAGAATCAAGTTGGTGGTGCGTTCTCATTTTTCTCCACTACCGTTATCAACATCAATAATCAATTACTCTTCTGCATAAAACAGTATCAGCGAATAACTCTTACAAAATACACCACTCTCTTCTTCTTTCTCTCTCTCATCAACTGCCTAGTCCTCATCATTCTTCAATCTATCGCCTTTGCGGATAATCAAGCCGCTTCGGAAATTATATCGAGTTTTCTTGTTCAAGGGAATATAACTGAGACGAAGATCGTTTATCTTTCAGGAGATGACCTTTATGAGTGCAGTAATATTCCGGGGAGGGAAGAAGCGAATTGTTCGTTACTGGTGTCCGGAAATGGGAACGGGAGTGGGATGACTATTATGAGTGGGATAAACGGGACCAATGATCGTCGAGGGCTAGATGGTGTCTCTTTGTTAGAATCGAGGAGTGGAGTGTTCCGCAATGTCGATTTAGAACAGGTGCGTTCAGAATCAGGACATTACTCCCAACCCAGTGCTGAGCTCACCGAGTATTCTTCACAGCGCCATCACAAAGAACACGCCAAGACAGTAATGGATTCAAATGGTCAGGTCGACGGGTTGTTGTTGGATAATGGACAGTTTCTGGATCAAACCTGTTTGCAGTCTTTGATTTGGCTGAACGAAGTGTAAGCCAGGGATCCGAATCCTACCCTACTTGAAGTTTACGCGGAAAACTTATCATGAATCATGAATCCACCCAATCTGCATCCAGTATTCGTGATTCGATGGCTGAAGATATCGTCACACTCACCTTCCAAGTCTGGCTCTTACTCTTATCGTTCGTGACGGTTCGTGCTCATTATTTTTCATGTTTCTTCAGAGAAACATCACTCTCTTCATTGATTATCATTTACTCACTACATACCCACAGATCCTCAACGAATCTCTTCCCCACCTCGGTTCATCTATTGCCGGACATGTCCTAGTCACCGGCTGGGCTGGGTATCGACTCAACAACACCGTTAAACTTCAACGACACTACCAAACCCTGATCGTTCACCAGGCATGTGGAGGCGCGGATTTCTTGGGAGGGTGGTGGGAGGTGAGAATGGGACATACAGTGAGTAGTAAAAAAGCTCGTCCTTTTCCTTTCTCTCCCCCTCTTAACTGGGCACGCAATACCACTTTAGATTCCCATTCTCGTTTTCAACACTGTGGCACTTGTTGCTGCGACGTATCTCGCGTTGAGATTATATAAGGTCAGTGTATAACCAGTGTAAAACGGATGACCAACATCTATCTTCTTATCTTTGTTATGTAGGTCTATGCACAACAATCGTTTAACCGCGTCGGAGCCTCGTCCCAGATTCACAACATATACAAGGTAAATTACCCTCTCAACCATGAAAAAAAAACAACGAGAAAAAACAAGCCCTAACAATAAGTTCTAATTGACCAAACTAACAACACTCGCAGCTCGTCCTCGTCCTCTCAGTGTGCGTTCAACTTGGAGGATTCTTCGCTATAGCCTCTACCGCAATGTGGCTTGACAAGGCATCGTCTGGAACAATCAAAAGCGTCGCGATGCATTTGGCGTTGTATCGCGCGGTGTTTGTGGCTATGGGTGCTGTGAGTTGTTTTGTTTCTTATACTGTACTGTGTATATATATCCAATAATCTCTTCCATAGCTCGAGCTCCCCTGGGCTATTTTGGTGAGAAGCGAGACATGTACATATATGTGCATGAGAACTGACGTATGGTAACTGATCTAGGGCTGGACATCTGTTCGTCATGAGAATCGTCGGCAGTTTATTGTCTTTGCTGGCATTTCCCTCTTATTATTGGCCAGTTCGAGTGGAATTTTCGCTAGCCCCTGCAAGTTTTTTTTTTACTCCTCTTCATGTATTCCAATCCTGATCTCTCTCCTGTCTACTCTCTCATTCATTGTCCTCTCAACATCCGGAACAGTATATCGGTTCATATTCCAAACCTGGCCTTTTTTTGCAACGATGACGATCACGTCCTATCTCCTTATCGTGCTCACTTCGATATTGGGTATCTGGTGTCGGGCAAATTTTGGAAGAGGTTTACCGGAATTCCGTACGTCAGATGCATATGTGATTTATCTATCCTCCCTCCTCCATTTCTTTTGCCTCTCTTTCTCGTCCTTCTTCCAGAGCTAATCTAACTGCCTGGACTTGTTTTTCCCCAGTCAGAGAAAGAGAAATCCCCGAAGGAGCTGATTTTGATCCTGTCTACTACGCTCCGGAGAAGTTTTATAATAAAACTCGCAACAGCGTGAACTCACTGGAAAAAGATTCGGAGAGAAACTCGTTCGACAACGACGATGGGTCTAACTCTCAATCCCAATTTCTACCTTCCCTTCCAGCACCGGTCCAGAAAGTTCAAACTATTGTCACCGTTTCCGTAAAAAAACCTCCCCGGGCGATATTCAGTAACTTCCACCCGAGGCTCTCCAGATTCAGCAAATCCTCATCAGTGTATTCTGATATGAATCGAGGGACCGTGAAGATTTCTTCTACTCCTCCTTTATTTAGGGATACTTTGATTTCTATGAGGACGTCTCTGAGTCTTTCAAGTGTCGTTGGAGATCCTCCGGGGTTAGCAACATCGAATGCCCGTGAATTAACTGGCCGCGCCGGCGAAATCACCGAACGTACCGGCCGCACTGAACGCGCAAGGGGATTCGACCTGACTTCATCGAGCCTTAGTCTTGGCAGGTCTCCGAGTGACCGTACAAGACTCGGCACGAATGGATTGCCTGGATTGCCTCGAAATCCTAGATCATTGAAAAACTAATGGAACTCCGCCCTTTTCGTCGTCCTTGTATCGATTCATACATTTTCGTTCAAATCGAGATTAGCTCGATGTGGGGTGGGATTTTCATTTTTGTTGTGGTCATATAGAGTATGCATGAGGCTTGCTGCTGTGTGCTATCGTAGTTACCGACAGATGCATATCGCTTTAAGTGTGTGATCTATTGACCTGAATCATGATTATCCAACTAGAGATGGTCTCGCAGACTTGATAATGAACGTTTATTGTAGATTGAGTGCCCTGAAAAGATGGAAAATGAAGACGGGGTTGACCGGTGAGCAACACAACGGGTATCTTCTCCTTGCACTCACATCCCTTTGTCCAGCTTAAGAACTTGATAAGTATAAGGATATTTTGACCAAGACGGAATTCCCTGGAATGTGGGTTAATGATAGGTGTGGTCAATATCGTCTCACTTGAGCCGAACTGCAATTGGTTATGTTGTGTCAGTCCCATGATGAGCGCAACATAGTTGATACTGGTATCACCCGGTAAACGGTTGATAAATTGCACTAGCACCATCACTGGTGTGTGTACTTGTGAAGAAATTCGAAGGCATGCTTTTGAAGATCAGTCAGATCGTGCCAGCTTGGAACGAACCAGGTTGTTTCCTTCAACAACTCCGCGCACATACCCGGGGAAGTGCAATTGAAATTGAGACCAGAGAGAAGTCTCGCACGCCAGAGTTTTTTGAAAAACCAAAACGATGTTCCTTGTCACAAAAGGAGCCAAGCTCCTGAAAAGACCGAGATATAGAAATTTGCTTGAATACAATGGACACAACCATGTAAATTGGATATCTTCCGGATTTCAGAAGATCCAGTGTGAATAGAGTCGTCCGCCTCATTCTCGATGACAGGAATTGACTTTGTCCGATTGCCAATTGTCAAGCTGCACCGTAGAAACATCTGCGGTACTATGCATGTATCCCCCAAACTCTCAAGGTAGGCCGTATTCACTGGCATGAATCATGAAGAGGACAAGGTAACGCAACAGGATTAAACGAGACCAAGCAACAGCCGGCTATACTTGAAATTTCAAAGAACAAGGCCAGTGTATTTTCTCATATACTGAGACCCCACACTCCGTAATCATCATCTATCTATCTATGTGACCTTCTGGGCCTTCCAGAATGATGC
Source organism: Lentinula boryana (assembly GCA_027886635.1). Classification (NCBI taxonomy): domain Eukaryota; kingdom Fungi; phylum Basidiomycota; class Agaricomycetes; order Agaricales; family Omphalotaceae; genus Lentinula; species Lentinula boryana. The sequence continues at coordinate 15,256 of MU790859.1, read as the reverse complement.
ATACCTACAAACGTTTGAACTCGAGTTGAGATCAACAAGGAAAGAAGACTTACATGTTTACTCGATCAAGCGCAACAATCATACCGGGCTGTCGAACACTTATAGGCTCAACGCAAAAGCCGTTTCGAGCAAAAACTTCGTTATACCAAGGCTGCCGGGAGGCTGAGCGCCAAAACACAAGACCTCCCAGAGTAAGCACCCTAGAGAGCTCGACAACTTCATCATTAGCCTCACTTGAGCCGGGATCATACCAATCCATATGATCCATGACTAACGCGCGAGTCAGTGAAGCCGGAGATAAACCCCGTAGAGTGCTGAAGAATTATGTTTTAGAGAAGATTCAGAGGAGAAAAGAAGTATCTACTTGAGAATAGAGTCCGTATGTAAACGAAACGCTTTGAGACGTTCGCAATTCTCGGCCTTCAGTTTTTCGAAACCTTGGCGAGTCAGATAAGACGGACAGCATTCTGGAGTATAATGGCCAAGAAGGGTCTATAGATATCGTTGTTGAATAACGGCGGATTTAGCGGTCAAGTACGCACGAGCAAGTAGAAATAATTCTGCGTTTTGAGCAGATATGTTGAGAGCACTGGGTCCAAAGTGTCGCAGACATATTGGTACACACCACCTACGCGAAGTGCTGAGTTCATGTCGCTTGTAGTAAGTTCGACCATATGCACATACCCTCATCAAGCAACATCTTTCTCTGATTCAAAGGAACCCCCAACGCATTCCAACAGAATGCAGCATTGCGCAATAACGCGACAACCAGAGGGTTCAACCATACTGAGCGTAGATTCGATTGCCATATATTGACTTGGGACTCTAATGAATCACATCTGCATAGACGTTGAACGTCTTCGCGGACCCCGGCAAGCTTGAATAAAAACCGCCCGAGACGCAGAGCCCGCCCGCTATAACCATAGTCATAAAATGATGTTGAAGAAAACGATGCAGCATTAAGTTTCCAGAATTCGTAGGCACTGAGTGAAAGGCAACGTCGGAGTTTGTTTTCCAGAAGATATTGAAAGTGAGGATGATAGCCTCGACCGAAGAGAGCAAAGAAGTCGGAATATTCCAGGCAAGTTATTGCAGCTAATTTGAGCTCCAGGAGATGACCTTGACTGAAAGTACGCCATATCAGGAAAGCAATGGAACCTGAAGCGATATATTCACCAAGGATTAATATCGACACAATGCAGCTGAAATTCCGATTAGATATATTGCAGATATATCAATTTGACTAACACTTCGAGGTGCAGCAGCGATGGCATAATGTAATGGGTTGTCTCCGGCGGAGGTAATGACGAAGACTGAATCAGAGGAAGTAAGACTAAGATGCTGCATGTCTACTTCAGGGTCTTCCTAAAAGTGCTTTTATTAGCAGTACCTCGACACTTGAAAACAACCCACCCAGGTAAACGAATAAATGAACGTGTTCATATCTTTGTGAGATTCGGAACTATACGGTAGGCGCCACGGCTGAGTAGGATGGTCAGTGAGTGAGAGACCAGGTTCGTATTTTGGATGACATACTGATTGGTTGGAGAGAGAATCGTTGTCTGCTTTCTCTTCATTGGGCAAATTCTTGGAATGCCAGTGAAGGAAGTTCTGACAAGCTTGAGTGAGAGTCATCTTTCGGTGCAAAAGTGAACGTTAAAAAGCATAGAATGAGCCCGTCGTTTATGAGCTAACTAGAGAGCATAGCTGTGCTGTAATGAAAAAGGCCACATTGCCAAAGACTCTTCGAATCTGATGTTGATGATCGAACAAAGCCGAACCAAAAGCGATCAGCATCCATAGCTCGACAGCTTTCCCGAAGCTCGGTTTTATTCCGTTACTTCGGAAATTTTGATTCTCAAAAGTCGGCCTCTCGACCAGGAGAGAACAAGGACAATCCAATTATCAACAGAACAGACGCTTCTGCGATATTAGCCTGTGTTCAGTCCAATACCGATCAGTGATCAACAGTTTGAACTTCCAACATAACCCTGACAGTTGATTGCATCCCGGATCCTTTACAAAGCCTCGAGAGCAGTGAGAGATTCAGATGATGGCCTCTGCATTTCTGCATTGATCATACACGGATTGATCCATTAGATCTCAGTTGTCACTGATTATAAAAGCAAGTTGTCGTATCGACCCTCTCCTTCGCTTCATTTTCAACTTGTGTATATCTTAGTATGGTCGAAACAGTCGCATTCAAGTTTGTCGACCCCTCAAGTAATGGCGAAGGTGAATGATTCTGATTCCATCCTATGGTCCATTCAAGATCATACTGACATAAATCCAGTTGCAGTGCAATTTCTTTCTGAACTAAAGGTGTTCAATGCTCTGCAACTTCTGGGCCTGATTGGTTCTGTAATCAGTCTAGTTACAGCGCTTTTCTCTTCTGTACCACGTCAGCCTACCTGGTATAACTTTTTTATTAGTTGGATAGTATTCTGCATATCATACTTGCTTCTTTTTTTTGCTGGACATGCTTATGGTGGAGAACCAGAGTTTTATTTGTGTATAGCACAGTCATCGCTCACTTATGCTGCTTCCCCATTGTGAGGAGCATTTCTTTGTTCTAAAACAGACTTATTAATATTTTTTATGTAGTAGTGCATCTTGTTCTCTGGCATTAGTCATTCAGGTATGTTTCACATTTCAAAGTATCAGATATTTATTCTTTGACTAACATACTCTGAACAAGCTCTATCTCAACATCCAGGCAACACTTAATGGGAAATTCATCAGAGGAAAACGTTACATGCACATGATGGCAAGTACCTCTTGAAATGTTCCGTATACATCAAAGTTTTTGACAGTGATATTAGCTTTTAATTACTCCCTACATCATCTTCATTTCTTTGATGATAGAATCATTAGCTGTAAATTATGGCTCTTACACTGACTCTTGCTGAAACACTAATCTATCCCAAATACCAAGGTGACCTTTACAACAAATGTCGAGTTCTCCTCAATCTCCTATTGTAGCTTGGAAAATCATGTTCCGTATGTCTTCTATATGATGTTCCTTGAAAGAAATTTCCATGCTCACACTTTTGCCAGTGGCCGAATCACTGCAGCACTTGTCATCATCCTCATTGTGCCAATGCTTGTCTTGAACTGTAAGTGGCTTATGAAAAACAATGAGTCTGGAGCAACTGCTACTCAATCCTTCATAGTGCTTATATACTTGTCCTTCCGCAAGCACAGGTCTTTTTTGCAGGAAGGAAATTATACATCAATGTTTGTGCGAGTTTCGGCTTTCACTATTTGTGGCCTAATTAGTGTGATGTGAGTGTTACTACTTAGTCTCCATTCAGGATCAATTTAGTTAAAAATTTCCACAGAGTTGGTCTCCTTTTCTTTCTAAAAGCTTTCATTGGTGGAGATAACTCCAATCAGGGTCTAGTAGAGCTAGATCTCATCTTGGCAATGGGTAAGATTACAGAATTGCCAAGACTGGCTCAATTTCTGACAATTTATACAGTACCTGTTTCTGCAGTTACCATTTTTGGGACTCACAAGGTATGAATGATTATATTAATCTTGAGCAAAGTTGAATGGTGACCCAGGATCTTCTTAATGTCTGGCTCTTTTGGAGAAATCAAACACCCATTGCAAAGAAAGTGGAAAAACCAGTGCTACCACTATGCAATGTTCATATTGAACATCAAATTGTTATTGAATGATGTTGGGGTTACTTGTGATTTTATTAGTTTGGTCTGAGACAAGAATGCTGAAAGGGTTGTTCCTTATGCATAAGGACTTGAGATTTTGTCAATACCATTGGTCTGTCATTACAATACATTACAATACAGAAATTTCATAATTAATGAAGTCAACTCTGGGAATGTGTTAAGACCATGCCGGTGAGGTTCCATAGGGTCTTAGGAGGACCCCCGGCAACCCACCCAAATGTATGCGCCCTCAAATGGTCACTTTTACCTGAACAAAAAATCAGTTGAAAATGGGTCAAAATCGCCATTTTTACCCAAATTTGACCCAGGGTTTGCTGGAGGCCCCATTTTTACCCGAATTTTGGTCCCAGACATGTCCCCAATCTTCCCCAATTCACTGATTTTCAAACGCTCTGGCTGTAGCAGCCCATAACCGGCTTGTATAGACTTGTATAATGTACAGTAGAGTCAATCAAAGTTGTAGGTATTATCCTAAGTAGTGTTTTTGTGGGATGTCAGTGTTTTGAGAACGGCTCTGATATGTGTAAGATCCTTTTCTAACTGAAGGAAAACCTCCCAATCAGTCTTAGATACCTTCACTGAACCATTGGGTAGCACATTCAGAAGAACTTCTAGTTGAGTGAGAAAATTGTTTGGAGTCAGCTGGGTGAAGCGAAGATCAGTTGCCCAGGGCGTTGACCTGGGCGACACATGGAATTGTCCCGCAATTGGACCGGTCAAAGCAAGTTGGCCGTGGTCTATGCAGCGAGCACATCACCCTTTGACACGCCACAATAGCCATAGGCCACGCTAGCCACAGGCCACGCTCCCTTTGACCTTTGCTTTGTTTCCTGTAGCATCCCTTTTCTTTGTTTCCCGTAGTACTTAAGGCTGATTGTGTCGTAGATACTCCTTGTGTCCTTTTTCTCTCTCACATATCTCACATAGAGCTTGATAGCAAGCTTTTGGTTTTTTCTCATCCCACCCTCATGTACCTCTTATCCCATTTTTGTTCTTTTCTTGTGTTGTCCTGTCTCATATATCTACATACATTCACCGGTGCTGGCTTGAGCTAGGCATCCCTTTCGGGACCCTTGCGAGAGAGCATTGGTGACCAAACAAATCAATGTTTGTTCCCAATTTCATCTCTCATCGCTCTCTTTCCCTCCCTTCTTCTCACAGCAGATGAGCATGCATAGACCACTTCTGATATGTCTGTGCTGGGAGATAGGACAAGGCGCATATGTTGTTGGTAGAGTCAACAAGACCATGCTTCCCATTTTTGCCCCCAGACTTCTCATAAAGATAGAGTACTTCGACGGTAAAGAGTCAGAATTCTGTACAAATTTAACAAGTGAACGGCAAATACCTTGACACAGAACAATTTTGGAGCTATCATAAGAATTGTTAGGACTGAAGCCAACGATGGCAAAGCCATATGTAGTTTTCTCAGAAGAAATGACAAGCTTGTGCAAATTGGAGATGCATGCATTGTGCAGACAAACATTGAGTGTTGGAAATTTTTTGTATGCATTTGTGCGTTTTGTGAGTAACTACAGTGTGTAATCAGTCTTAGTGAACATGCTAATGTAGTAAGTTACACACCGATTTTGCAGTCTAAGATGCTACCGCAGCTGCATTTGCACTGTTACCAGAGGTCTCTTCCAAACCTTGCTCCGTTTTGTCAGCTTCCCTGCCATCTTTTGCACTCTTTGTATAATGACCCTTCCTACTCAGTCCACTGATGGCTCCCCAATCCTTAGCAGCTTTGCTGTTCACAATCTGCTGAAAAGAAGCTTTCAATTTCTTTTCAGCAGTGGCACGTTCAACATCTTGATCATTGCATTTGAATGATTGTTGGATTCAGACTCCAGAAGAAGCCACTCGGCTCTGGTGCTCCTGTCGAATAGATATGAGGATGTTGAGATCAGTGTGGTCATGTGGCCGAAGCTCACGCTGGGAGGGATCATCATGGTTGGGAATAGACAGTGCTGAGACCAGATCAGCAATGGCAGACCTGGATTTGGAGGACAGTTCAGTGGCTTCTTCATCTGCTTCTTTGTTACAAATTGACTCTTTTTCATTTTCATTTTATCTATCCTATTATACCTTTTCTTTTGTTTACATACATGTGACAGCCCTGGCATTCTCACAATGTCAACACATTTCTCTCATGCCTGTCAGGCTGTTGACATACTGTCATTCTCGCGCTGTCAACACAATTCTCTCACATCTGTCAGACTATTGACAGATTGACAGTGTGAGAGTTCTCTCATGTCTGTCAACCTTTGACAGATCGTTGTATAGCCTTACAGTTATGACGTGAGATAGTTCCCATGGGTTCATTTCAGAATATGTATATAAGATAGGGCATTTCTTAGAGTAGTCTCTATCTCTGATCTCGTCTATTCTCCTCTGTAGCTAGACCTGAATCAAAGACCATCTACTCCTCATTCACTTCGTTTATCTTGACTTTGTGACGCCTGGCTTAGTAGTGAGCTATCGAGTCGCTGACATTCTTCAGCTTCAGCAGATAGTGCTGCTCTGTACACAGATTCATCATCAAGTTGACCAATATAATAATGCAGAATGTACAAACTGATACTTTTGTCCAGCTCCAGTGCCACAGCTGCAAAGCGCTGGGACATCAAGTCTTGTTCTTCTTTGACAGTGTAAGGCTCGATATTTTCAACCATCTTGAGAGTTAAAAAAGAAGACTTGGCTCATCTGCATCAACCTCTGATTCTGTCTCAGACTCGGAGTCTGAGTCAGTATCAATGTTATGGTCACCAGATGTAGAAGATGATAAAGGGATCGAGGTAGGCTCCTCAGTGAACCATGTCCGTATGGAGGGAAGTGTTGATGATCTTTCATGCTTCAGCTCGTTGGGAGACAACCCAAGAAGGCAGAAAAGATCAAAAGCATCATCATAACCCATCTGGGATGCATCATCAATCTGATTGTCGGTAGGGAAGAGAGAAAGAGTCTGTACATCCACACCATGACGATCGAGATAGCTGTGGTTGTAACCACACGTGCGTGCTTTGGAATCAGGTGATTGCCAGGATTGCTGGACGGCTTGCTCAAGCATCATCGTTAGCTTTGACTTGAGGATATACCAGCTATAAAGTGTGAAATCTGGATCAAATGTACGAGCCATTCTGAAGACATGTTCACACAAGGAAGTACCAGTGAGATATGCAAAAAGTGCCCATTGTTGACTGAGGTGATCACGGTGAATGAACAAGATCTCAAAGAAGCCACGGATAGAAATTTGGATGATATCCACTACCTCCTTTGAGAGAAAGTATTTTGCCTTAGGATAGTGCGCTTGATCTAGAAATGTTTCCCAGAAATCCAGGAAGAAGTAAGCTAGTAGCACCATACGGCAACGTTATAACAGGCTAATTCTTCTGTTCTGATATGCGTCAACAAACTCTCCAAAAATGAAGAGGTAGACAACAAGACCAATATGAATGTCCAGATGATCACTGCATGTCAGCCACTGAATTGTGGAAGCTGAGAACAATCTCTGTGCAGCATTGTCATCCTGATGATCCAGCTTGATAACATCATGCTTGAACAGTGGTCCATCCCACAGGGCGATTTCGCGGATCTGCGAGAACATGACCACACAGTGTTATGATCGTGCACAAAGGAGGATCGGATGAGGTTAAAGCGGAGTTAATCTCCGCGGAGTAAAGTCCGAAGCTAATAGAGATAAGCTAACAGAGGAAAGTCGATCCTTCGGAGGTAGTCGGACGTTGGCGATATTATTAATATCGTCCTCGACATGTTGCTGTCCGAAAGCGAGAGGAGTAGAAGGTAATTCTGATCGCGGAACTCCGCAATCGTACTGAGGTAGTTGAAAGTGAAATGTGAGTTGTTATCTATTAAGATGACTACCACTATCAAAGGGTGCTATCAAAGTCGATATTTAAACTAGGGTACTACCTACTGGATACCATAGCTTTATACTTTACAGCTAGCTAAGGTACGCGCCGCTTCGCTATCTCCGGATAGGTAGATTAGACATGTGGACTGCATGTTGGAAAACAAAGGAATGTCCAAAAGGGTTAACTAACATCGCTTAACAATGAGGAAAAGAATTAAGAAGTAAAATGGATTGCGGAGTACAACTCCGCGATGGAGTAGGGGTAAAAGGAAACAAGGTAACAACGGCGGAGGGATCGCGGAGCCTCGGAAAGACCTTGGCTTTGCATGAACGTAACAGTATCCCCCTCTTAGGCTCGAGCCCTCGAGAGCCTGTTTGGATTTGAAATTCTAAGTATAGAAATTAGTTGATCGCGGGGATCAAAAATAGAAGAAATTTGTAAGGTGAAAAATTTTCAGGTACGTGGGCCTAGACAAAGAACAATGGTTGAAAATTTTGAAGACCGGCCCTTAATCGATGGGTATAAAGTGAAAGGGAAATGAAGAATTTTTTGGATAAGTTTTTCCTTCTTTACAATGTCCTCCACAATAATATAATTTCAGAAAAATTGCACGGTCCGTATGTCCGGTGTGGTCCGAAATTATGTGAAATAAAGAAGGATATGACTTGTGGTTTATGTGTGTGTATTGATTTCAAGCTGGGGAACAATACGAAACAATCTACTTAAGTACCAATGCTTGTAGCTAACCAGAGTAAGAAAATAACACATGTATCTAATGATGACTGATGTTGTACAATTGAAATCACAAGTAAAAGTGTTAGGATGAATGAATGTATAACTGTTAACTACAAGTGAAGGATAAATCACATTGCATCGCACCGGACCGGAGCTCCGGAGCCGAGTGAGCGATTAGTTGACAAGAGTGAAGTAGAAAGTGATTGATAGTGAACTCCCTTGCATGATTATAACAGAATTTCGGAGATTTCGGACGGATCCATCTGGATCCGAAATATAAGCAGAGATACAGAGCCAATATAATGAAAGACACTTGCATGGTTCAATCAATCGGTTCCAATTGGACCATTGTGTGAGCAGGTTTGGCATAGTTGTAACACATACTCAGAATCAATCTCGGCCTTGGGAGGTCGAAGACAAACTAATGTTTTCGGTCCAACGACATTGACAGCACTTCCCACAACAGAAGTGCACCCAGAATTTGCTATTGGTGGAAACACTGAAACATTAGATTATGAAATACAAACTCTCTACACTGCAACTGGAATGCCGGTTCAAGTCAGAACACCACGGACGGTTACCCATATAGCTACCACTTCAACATCAGCAATAATTCCACCATCTCCGATGGCAGCAACTATTTTTGGACAGCTTTTAGCCCAAAATGTGCCGGAAAACACTCAAATTCCTGAAGGACAGGAAGATGAAGATGAAGGAAATCTACCCAAAGAAGATAATTGGGAAGATTGAGATGCTGATGAAGACGAACCAGAAGGCCCTAACAAAGAGCCAACCAATCCGAGTGGACCAGGCAATGAAGGACCAGGTGGACCAGGTGGTGGTGGACCTGGAGGTCCAGGGGGTCCAGGGGGCCCAGGTGGTGGAGGATCCAAAGGACCAAGTAGCCCTAGGAGACCCATATTTCCACCAAACAACAACTCCTCAGAAAGGGAGTTTCTCCAAGCCTTCCAAGCTTTCCGAGGAACACTTGATGAATTAGGTAATGTGATTGTGAATCTGCGAACAGAGCCATCCAAATTGAGCAAAGCAAAAGTTTGAGAACCAGACGTCTTTGATGGTCTTGAACCTCGGAAACTCAAATCTTTTCTAGTTTCCTTATCCCTTGTTTTCCTTGATTGTCCAAAATACTTGACCAATCAAAGGAAGATTGCCTACACCTTATTGTATCTGAGTGGATCTGCTCGCAAATGGTTCGAGCTGGATATCCTCGATCCCAACACGGTTGCACTTCCCATGTGGACCAGTTCTTTCTTGGCACTTGTGAAGGAATTACAACATAATTTTGATCTTTATGATGCTGAGGGGGATGCCGAGGACAAACTCGGAAATTTAAGGATGAAGGAAAATGAATCAGTTCGTAAATTCAACATCTGATTTAACTGCTGCTCTCACAGATTGGAACTCAAGTTCCTTGAAGTGGGCTTATCAGCATGCACTTGCGTCCCAAATCAAGGACAAAATGGCCCTGTGTTCCAGTGTTATATCCATGCCAAACCCCACCAGGCTTTCCGGCTTGATTCCCTAGTCTATCGATCACTCTTCGACATTCCAACGTTCCAGCCAATCAATTGATCACTCTTCAATGTTCCAATGCTCCGATCGATCAATCGATCATTTGGTCATTCGAACAACCAGTCAATCAATCGATCCATCGATTCCTTCACGAGTTTGTTTCCAAGTCCAATCCCAATCTCGATCGACTTCGAATGGTGCCCCTTGGCCCAATGGCTTCGGAACAGCCTCGGATACATCACCTGACACTCTGTCATCATTACCGATGCATTCCCATGCCTGTCGGCTCTCAGGAAACGCCGTTATTGTATTATTTCTAATCTTCTCACTTATTGTCTTTTATTTAACAATTAGGATTACTTGTATATAAGGTTAGATACCTTGTACACTGTTCCTCAGTTTCAATATCGACTTGGGTTGCCTTGGGTTCCATCCCAGTCACTCCTCTTCCTTTTATTGTCCCTTTACTGTCCATCATCGTCCGAATCCATTCCAGAACCACTCGGCGTAGTGAGGATCCATCCTAATAGATGGATCAAAGTTTGCTTCACTCCTACGTGCTTTCCGGACCATTCGGTCCCTTCGAGTCCCGATCGTTCCCACGATCCTTCGGCCTATACATCGGCCGCTTCAGACACTATATCGAAGCTTCGGACCACTCATCGGCAACTTCAGCCATCTCAGTCCCTCCTTGGAAGCACGGCCCTAACATCCAGAGCCTTGAAACCTCACCAAATATTGTGCGGAGGTTCTTCGTTGACAACCAGTACTGGCAGAGGGAAGAAGAGAAGAAACGAGAGTCGGCTTGTTATGGCGGATCAGGTTCGGGTGGTAAGAATTCGAATCCTGGAAAGAAGGGGAACCAAAACTCTTCCTCACAATTCTCTCCTTTGTCCAAAAATCAGTCTAAAGGAAGTAATAACCTGCAGACTACCGGTCAGAACCAAGGGAAGAAACCTTGGTTTGGCAACAAGAACAAATCAGCTGGAAACGGACCTTCGGGTCAGTCTTCAAAACCTTCGACTCTTCAGCAGCCGAAGCCTCACCAAAAATATCTTGGACCGGATGGTAAAGCCAAACCAGAAGAGAAGGAGAGATGCAGAAAATTCAATCTGTGTATGTTTTGTGGTGGTAAGCACAAGAAAGGATGAGGTTGGTTGTCTGATGCTCCGGAGCGATGTGCAAAGGTCCGAAGCGTGGGAACTATGGTGATGGCACAAGGGAAGGCTACACAGTCCTTTGGAAGTAAGGGACTTCAGCGAAGCTATTAGTAATGCTCCCTATACGCTATCTGTGTCCCAGTGAAGTTCCAAGATTAATATAATTTCGGAAGGTCGCACTGTCCGTGCATCTGGTCCAGTCCAAAATTATGCATAATAAAGAAGTGTTATATCCATGCAGAAGAGCTCACTGTCTTTCATTTACTTACTTATGATTCTTCACTAACCTTCTGATCAGATCTGCTTCACACATAAAACACCATCACTACTATCAGATCCGGCGGATGCGAACCATCTTCTGTTTACTATGCTTATTCACATTCATTCATTTATCACATTACTTATGATTTCTTCCATACAACGTCAGTCATCCAGAAGTACATGTGTTACTTTATATTACTCTGGTTAGCTAGTACTTAAATCATAGGATATCGATGTTGTACCTCAGTTTAAATATCAACCTTAGTTGACATTGTACAGTCAGTCTTAGTTGAGACTTTCACTCACTCATCTTGCTCCAGACCGGACACTTTGGATCCAATTGCTTTTACCTTGGGACAAGCGACTCTAACGAGGGTACTACTAATAGTGGTATCAACGTCCCTATTGACCCTTCGCACCACTCCGCATCGCACTGGATGGCTCACCCGGCTGTATTCAGCATAACTCTAACAGTACTGTAGCTTGGTCAGAGATGTCACCTATCAATGCTTGTAAAAACCCAAAATTCTGGGTTTTTAGGCACAGACTGGATCAGGGTGTATCATCGAGTACATCCTAATGACATCCTATGTAGAAATGTTAGTATGGACACAACATCTGCAAACTCCAACTCCTGTCTGCCTGATCTGGACTTTGATGGGATGGATGGAAGAGTAAAATGTATGATGTGTCTGGTTTCTTGTGAAAACATGTTCGTTGTTATATTCTTGGTACTGTATCAATGTAAATGCATGCTCATCCCCGAATAGTGTGATCTGGAAGCCGAAATCATGTTCTACCTTGAAACCTTGAATCAATTGAGCTTAATTGGTACCTAATTGTTGTCAAAATTTTACGAGGCTGGCGATTTAGTTGTCTTATTTGTAAAACATGTAAAATTTATCTTATTTTGTCACAGTTTGACATGATTTGACGGAATCAGGCATTCTCTGACAAAATATTCACTTTAGGTTTTTCCTGATGAACGGTGGTGTAGTACTAAGTAAACATATAATGTCATCATGAGACTGCGTTGGATATATTAAGGCTAAGGGTATATTAAGGCTAAGGGTATACTAATGCTAAGGGTATACTAATGCTAAGGGTATACTAAGGCTAAGGGTATACTAATGCTAAGGGTATGCTTACGAAGGGTATATATACTAAAGGCACAAACAAGAGCACGGCTCCACATCGCATCGGATTTCTTTGATTTTTTTGAGCCCTCCATCGGTATCACGAGACCGGAACAACAACCCCAACAAGACCGGGCCGATTGAGACGCGATTATCTGTCTTCCTTCTTCCCTCTTCCTTCTTCGATGATTCCCCACTCCCAACCCCAACCCCATTCCCATTCCCATAAACACCGCTATCATCACCACGGCTATCAACCCAAACCCGGTACACCTCCCATCTCCGGACCCTCTCTCGCGGCGTTGAACACGCTCACCGAGGAAGAGGTTGAGTTCATCTTGGGTCTCCCGAAAGCGGAGCTACACGCGCATTTGAATGGATGTGTAGGGATGGAGGTGTTGTTTGAGTTGGTGGATGAGTTGGATGGGGAATCGGGTGGTGGACCGGGTACGAGTAGTCCCACAACGTTAACCAAAGACGAAATCCGTACCGGACTGGAAATACTCGAGTCGTTCTCGATAGATGATATTGGAGAGTTTTTCAAGGTGTTTGGGGTGATTTATGGGTTGGTTTCTACGAGGGACGCGTTGGGGAGGGTTACGAGGGGGGTTTTGGGTGGGTTTATTGGTAGGGAGTGTGAGTATTTGGAATTGAGAACAACGCCTCGACGACTGGGTAGGTCAAGCTTGGAGGAGTATTTGGAAACGGTGTTGGATGAAGTGGAGAGATACCCGAAAGAAAAAGCGGGGTTGATTGTTAGTGTTGATAGGAGGATGGGTGTTGCGACTGAGAATGAGAGTGAAGGAGTAATTACCGTGGAAGAAGTTATCAACCTCGCGATAGAGATGAAGAAACAAGGACGAAGAGTGGTTGGTGTTGATGTATGTGGAGATCCGAGGAGCGGGGATATGGAGTTGTTGAAACCGGTTATGGGCAAAGTGAGAGAGGTTGGGTTGGGTTTGACGGTACATATCGCGGAGATACCGGGGTCGGTGTCGGGGGATACCCAAAATCTTTTATCATTCACCCCAGACAGAATAGGCCACGGTACGTTTTTAAGTGAGAAGGAGAAGGAGATAGTGTTGGAAAGGAGGATTCCGGTAGAGGTTTGTTTAAGTTCGAATATTATGTGAGTTTTTATTAAATTTTAAATTTTAATTTCAATTTTAATCGTTCTCATGTTTAGATGTAAAACAGTCCCGGATTTAGCTTCGCATCATATTAGGTATTATCTCGAACGAGATCATCCCATCGTTCTTTGTGTGCGTACTTCTCCTCTCTATACTAAACAACAACTAAATGACTCACAGACAGACGACACACTCCCATTTCGAACATCTCTTACGGCCGAATACGCTCTACTTCTTGCGAAACCGCCTTTTGGACTTGGGTTGAGCAGGGAGGAGGTGCGGAGGGTGGCGGAGTGGAGTTTGGAGGTCAGGTTTGGGGGGAGGTGAGGGTGAGGGAGGTGAGGGTGAAGGGCAGGGGATACATGTAAAGAATACACAGAAAACAGAAAACATAGGGTAGAATACAGAAAAGAAAGAGAAGAGAGAGAGAAGACGACCGAACGACGAGCCAGAACCCTAAAAACCCTCATCATCATCACCATTATCATCGTCGTCAACGACTATGGCCCGATATCGTCTAGGTCCCAACGTGCCTGGTCTTCTCCGTGTATACCTCCTCATCATCATCCCCGTCTTCATCTCATCTTGTCGTCCCGACCCACTCAACGAACTCGACGGACTCGACGGATTCGATGGAATCTCATCCTCATCCTCATCCTCATCCTCATCCTCATCCTCATCTTCCAACGCAGGAATACGAAGAACAAGCCTAAACGCATCTTTACCATTGAGATAAAACCTATATAACCGTTTCTCTCTTATGAACCCGAGGGATTCGTAGAGGGATAGTGCGGGGGCGTTGTCGTGTTCGGTTTCGAGGGTTATCTGGAGGGGGAGGGGGAGAGGGAGGGAAGAGGTGAATACGAGTAATAAGGAAGACCACCAACCTCCTCGACACCATCTAGTTTCATAGCTTCCATTGAGTTTTTGACTAGTGTGCTCGCTGAGAAGAAGTTAGATTGGATTATTGGATTAGATGAGGGATAACTAACCGATCCCTCGTTTCCTGTATCTCTTGTCTACACTGAGCATTGCGATGTAACCTCTGTTACTGTTACTGTTGGTGGTACTACTCTCGTGAATACTCTCTTTACACACGATCACTCCGATCGGTGTGGGTGATTGAGGAGTGTAGGCGAGGAAGGAGAGGTGGGGCCTGGTGGAGAGGGTAAGGGGAGGGGAGATGAATACGAATACGAAAACGAATACGAGTCAATTTACAATCCCACTTGAATTCGAATTCAATGAAACTCAAAACAACTCAAAACCAAAATTCACCATTGCGTCAAAAAATACCTAAAGGTATAAATAACATACGGCTCGCTTAGCTCGCTCGCGATGAGGGAGATGATGTGTGGCAGGTCGGGCTCGCCGGTGTAGAGGCGGTAGGTTATGGGTGAGGGGGGTTGGGAAGAGGGTAACAGGGAGGGTTGGGAAGAGGGTAACAGGGAGGGTTGGGAAGAGGATTCCGAGGATGAGCGTAGTAGGGAAGGGGATCGAGACGAGGACGAGGGGGAGGACATTAAAAGAAAGAAAAGAAAGAAAGAAAAGGTAAACACGTGTTCGAACGAGGGGTTCCCCACTCCGATAGAAGGTTTTTCGTTCCGTGGTTCCGGTATTTTATAGATAAGGGCGAAATCACTACTATGGTTGTTAGGGATAAGATCGCACAGGGATAGGTTACTTTTTGTGTAAATAATCATTTTATGGCAATCCACGCATTCTGCGGTCCTG
>MU790858.1:0-25518 GCA_027886635.1 Lentinula boryana | reverse complement strand
TCATTCGAATGAAGCTCAATTTTCACAGATATATCGCTATGGGCTGGATGCAGTAGAAGGAAGGAATTCGTTGATAGTATGCTAGGCTTCATACCGTATGATCATGCTTCTCGCAAGCTCGAATGTTGAACGCAATGTTGACTCGCTAGACAAAAATCTTGAAATTCGATTTGTAAACGTTTTATACCTCCCGAGTAATACTTTTCTGGAAAGTACTGATAACGCTCACCTTGATATTGATCCCCGGGCGAAACGACCCGCATTGTTGAAAGAACCTGTGTAAATCCAAGGTTCAGAAATCAAACAATCCTATCAGCGATGGATTTGCAGGCTGACTAGTTGCTGCTCTGGAGCTTCAAAGGCAGGAAGATTTTCAGTTTCCAATATTGAGGTCCGAGATGGGGTAGCCAGGGGTCACTAATACTCTCCCGAAGGCAGACTCCATACTAACTTCCTAACAGTTAAAGTCAAGGGGAACAATGAAGCATCAAAAGTGCTACATATCAGTAAAGACTTAAAGAGAAAAAACCTTGCCTGCTGGCTTGCAGTATCACTCTCTGTTACAAGGTCTTCAGAAGAACCATGTCGGCTTTCCATCCTTATACAGAGGACTGGTGCAGTCGGTTGGTGTATCCTGAAGGATTTCGAGCGAATTGCCGGAATCGGACCGTTCCGAAGTTGTTTTGCCACGTTTGTTCTGCAGAACTGAAGGATCCTTTCATACCCAATCTCGACTTCAGCTCGTTTGTTTTGCAGCTCTCTATCCTCCAGCATGCTTCAAAGTCCAACAACTTCGAGCTGGACGCGAGTGTCGCCTCTGGAGGTTTTAATAACTCGGGCTTGTGATCCATCACTGCATGAGCCAAATTATGCAGCTCACGTTGAGGTTGCAGAGTATATCAATAACAAGAAGGCCAATACGTGCGTATGAAGCCAGCTGTGAACATCTTTAGCTAACTAATCCGCTGTAGCCCTCGTGAGGCAGCAATGACCATCGCCCGACTAGCCAACAATCGGAATCCCCACATATCTATGCTCGCTCTTTCTCTGCTCGACACCGTAGCCCAGTCGTGTGGATACCCTTTCCATCTCCAAATATCTACCAAAGAATTTCTCAATGAGCTCGTACGCCGATTTCCTGAACGCCCGCCCCCATATCCAAACGCCGTCATGTCACGGATTCTCGAGCTGATAAACAATTGGAAGGAAGGAATTTGCGTAGAGAGCAGATGGAAAGAGGATCTGAGTAATATCAGGGATATGCATCGACTTTTGACTTTCAAAGGATATCGATTCCGGGACTTTGCGCGGCCGAGTCAGTCACAGCCAACTGCTGCAAATGCGAATCTCAAGTCGGCGGTTGAACTTGAAGAGGAAGATCGTGAGGCGCAATCTGCGAAACTGCAGGAACTCATTCGACGTGGAACACCGCGGGATCTGGCCGCTGCACAGGAACTCATGAAATCTCTCGCTGGCGCAAATCCCGAAGCCAAGCCGGATTACAAGTCACAAGCGTTGCACGAGATCAACAAGTTGGAATCCAAAGTTGTGCTGATGAACGAGATGCTTGACAATGTCGATGTAGAAAGGGGTGAAAAGTTCGTCGAAGGTGATGCATATGATCAGGTTGCGGAGATTTTGAGAGCTGCTAGGCCGAAATTGCAAAAATGGGCAAGTGAAGTGGATGTGGAGAGTCAAGACTCCGAATCTTTAGGTGGGTTCTCATATCTAACAAAGCTGCTTTTTCATCATTATCACGAAAGATACCTTCCTTCAAATGAACGACCAAATCAACACCGTCCTCAACCGATACGAGGCTTTCAAAAACGGCGATTATAGTTTTGCTTCAAATCCAATACCTGCGGAGCTGTCGAGTTCCGCTAGTGCTGGGCTATCCTTAATCGATTTCGATGAGTCGACGTCGGCGACGAATGCTACTTCCGCAAGTAATTTGACGTCCACAGCCCCCACCACCACTACACCGAACGATCTCATGGGTCTCTTTAGTAGCTCTGCTCCGATTTCCTCAAAACCCTCTCCTCTCTCTAACTTATCAAATCCCATGTCGAACGCAATGCCAGTAATGGAATCCAGGATTGGGCTTGGATTACCTGGAATGAATGTCGGAGCCTCCACCCCACCGATACCTCCAACATTCACACCTCCGAATTATGGTTCCCCGAACTCTGCCCCTGTTTTTGCTTCGACTCCTCCTATTGGAGGGATGCCTGGTATGGGCACAGGTATGGGTATGAATAGCTCAATGGGCTTGAACAGCGCAGTGGGATATGGTTCCCCATTTGGTGCCGGCCCTCGAAATTCCTCTCCAGCTCCTGCAGCGTCACATACCCCAAATTACTTCTCAGGTCCGCCAGGCGTTAATATGGGCTTGGCGAGGTCGGGGACTCCTTCGACTCCTCGTACACCCCAATCAATGCAGGCGATGCATGGCATGTATTCGATGCAACCATCTCAACCAATGCAAACGCAACCACCTGCCCAGAATGGGTCCTTGTCGTCATCGCAGCCTCCGGCGGCTCAGATGAAAGATCCGTTTGCTGATTTAGCGGGACTGTTCTAAGGTTGTGTTCAGCGATGCGGGGACTAGGCTGGATATGAGGGCAACGAGTCTCCAATT
The DNA here is from genome assembly GCA_027886635.1 of Lentinula boryana. NCBI lineage: Eukaryota > Fungi > Basidiomycota > Agaricomycetes > Agaricales > Omphalotaceae > Lentinula > Lentinula boryana. The sequence goes on along the minus strand of MU790858.1, from coordinate 22,880 downwards.
TTCAGAAGATTTGTAGACGATGTATCGAAGAAAAAGGAAAGGGAATCACTACGCAATATTGATTAGCCATGTATCTACGGGGCATATCATTGTTCGCGTGAAAACGGTAAATGTATCAGTCGAGCCTTCGAACGATAAAAGTAGAAAGCCCCCCTTAGTCCGTCCACCTTGGTACTTGAGGAAATCATCTGTATACACTGCGGGGATTGTACCTTTTTCCCACAGTGAAAAGGCTAATAATATGTTGAGTTTATGTACAAAATTCCCGTAAATAATTTAGTGCTGAATATTTTGAAAAACCTTTACAATTACCAAAAGGAGAGTATTGAGATAGTTATATAAAAATCAGTCAGATATTCACTACGCGATTATTCATAAAAAGTAGACAGCTTTGGGGTTCGAACCCGAAAGGTAAGGACTTTGTAGCAAGTTTCGCTCTTGCGAAGGAGCTCATCAGAGGGCTTAACCGCTGCCCTAACCTGCCGGTTCTACTTTAGCAACAGAACATGACTCCCTAATCGCGGGGTGGAGTAACCCAATTCAACTGCAGAGGTTGACTAAGCACTGGGGACCACGGCATATGCGTAGGTGTATGTAGAGGGGAATGGGTCTGGGGCATCCTCCCAAGTGACCAATATCAGGTGCCTTACTGCAAGCGCTACGCTGATGAGAGGCCGACCCATGGCCAGTCAGTTGCCTGACTGGACTTCTGTGTCCGTCTGTCTTTATGTGACCCGTAGCCGCTATCTCCTTTAGATACGCTTTATCGGCCGTCTCCAAAGATAAGGCGAACCAGCATAAACAAAGTCACAGGATAAGGCCATGAGGCTTCTTCAGAATAATCTCGACGAGATTATTTGAACTAATTTAATATAATCTTGGTTTCATCGTTTACCTAGCATAATCTCAACAAGCTTACATAGAAACCAGGATTATATTGAATAATCTCGTCGAGATTATTCTGAAGAAGCCTCATGGCCTTATCCTGTGCTTTTTATGAATAATCGCGTAGTGAATATCTGACTGATTTTTATATAACTATCTCAATACTCTCCTTTTGGTAATTGTAAAGGTTTTTCAAAATATTCAGCACTAAATTATTTATAAACTCATTAGCCTTTTCACTGTGGGAAAAAGGTACAGTCCCCGCAGTGTATATTCGTATTCTTTGAGCAAATTCATGCAAGCCTACATAATTTCTAATGCTTTATATTTTTGTTTCTGAGCTTGAACGATAGCCCTCAGCTTATAAAATTTAGGAATCGGTGAACTATGTACTTGCCTGAAGATACTTGGTGGTAATAAGCCATGACTCTGGCAGGTTTCACTGTTGACCTGATGAGCGATGATGGATAGCACTTCTCAACTAGAAAAGTGATACCTCTACTAAGTGCCAGCGACGCGAGCTTTCCAATCATGCATAATCTACTGAGGTTTCGTCTTCCTGTGGATACTCAGGACAGAGACTTTGCCTCCGGCGCGAAGCCTCTCAAAGTTTTAAAATCTATTGCATCATTCGAGAAATGTTAACTCTGAACTTCGAACTTCAGCGAGTTAAGTATCTGGCCAGATAACAAAAACAGCATCAACTCGTCGACGGCGATCATATAGTCACTCTGAGAAGCTGCAGCGCTGACAGTGAGGAGATTGATTCCGACAGTCTGCCAGATATCTGCGTCTGGAAATATGATTGGGTGCGTATTTGGTTACATTCGTATGTACACAGTACATGGACCCAGATTTTAGGAACCTTTTTGTATTGAGACCGTGGACACACTGACATACTTCCGCCCTCTCTACTCATTTTTGGATCCTGCTAGACTATGGTAGATGTGAGTAAGAATGTAAGTTCGACAGCCACTAATTTAGGTTTAGATTCTAGACCGTCTGAAACTCTCGAAGCTTGGACGAAGCGTCTGCGTTCAATTTATCTTTCCACAGCTTTATACACCTACTACAAACGCCCATTGTTCTCTTAAAAGCTCAAGCTGCGGTCTGACCATGTAGAGCCATGGCGGAACGTATTTCTTCTGACATAGATGATAAGTCGAAGCATCGAAGTTTTGCAGACGCTTTGATCGGTCAACCTGGGGGTATTCACCTCAAAGAACTTCTAGAGATACGAGAAGTCGTAAGTACAATGAATGTCAAATAAATTCCTGTTTCAAGTATTTACAGTTAATCTTATAGGGATGGAAAGCAGACGAGCTCGATATTCACTATGCAAACCAGCGACAACTGGCCGACTCTCCAGACTCTCAGACTGAAAATGCCTGGTTTCGTAAGATGAAAAAGATTTTCAGGGAATTAGATACGCACGCTGGAATTGTTCCTACGTCTGGACGATTTACATTTCTTGATCTTGGGTGAGTTCCAGGTATACCATTCCAATCACTGCCCACTCAATCCGTAGAAGATTCTGTCCAGGAGGGTTCACCTCCTACATTTTATCGTGTAACGCTGCTGCTACAGGTACAGGCATCTCGTTGCCCTTCAATCAAACGGGTCATGCATACCTCCTTGAGGAATCACTACGTCGGCGTTTCGAGCCTTATTTTGGCGACTTGGGGTTCTATAATCTTCTCAATGAAGATTCCACTCTATACCTTCGCAACGTCTCTCTTCGCAAACTTCCTCACACCATCCTAAATTCCCACTATGATCTCGTCATTCTCGATGGGCACTTTCTCAGAACCTACGTCGATCCCAGTCATGAGGCGCCTATTGGACGCTGGGAAGCCAATCGCCTTATGATCTCCCAAATCATCATATCCCTGCAAAGTATTGCATCGGGTGGTACAGCCGTTATGAAGCTATCGCGCCCAGAGCTTCATCTTGCAGCAGCAATATTGTACATGCTTGACGAGATATCCACCAGTTTGGAGCTTGTGAAGCCTCTAACAATGCATCGAACCCGAGGAACATTTTATGCGGTGGCCAAAGGCATTGGGGCTAGTAATCACCTGCAAAAGAAGAAGGAAGAGTACCTGTTCCAGTTCAGACTTTTGTGGTATGAAATCTCATTTGGTGGGACAGCCGGTGAAGGGCGTTTCATTGATGTACATGGCGAAGATCTCGATTTTATAGCCTCGTATGATCAACTGCGTAGTGGATACATGGAGCGACTGGCATACTTGAGCAAAGATGTGTGGAGGATGCAAATGGAGGCTTTGCACCAGCAGTTCCGGCGCAAGGGTATCATTACTTGAAAAAAAAAAACATATACCTGTTGGGCTTATGATGTGTTAAGAATATATAGAATCAATACTCAAGCGTCTCACAGTAGAGTGGAAACGGCTGGAGTCGGTACACCTGTTAAGAATATGTATAATCAATACTATATGAAGAAGTCAATATAGGTACGAAGGAGTATCAAAAGGATATAGAGCTCACCAGGCATCTCACTAGAGTGGAAACGACTGAGGTGGGCGATAGGTAAAAATACGTATAAATAAGGGATTATGGAAGAATAGAACTATGTAGCTAGCGGAAGCAGATAAGAAGATAGTCGAAAGTATTTCATAGTTTAGTTAAAGGATAAGTAGCTAAGGAACATACTATGCCAATGGAACGGCGTGGGGAATCAAGTCTCGCGACCTCATGGTAGCACTAGAACAATCATTGCTCTGGCGGACACGGTATCTCTGTTGACCGTCATTAAGGGAATGTAACTTGGAGCGATTGGGAACTTGACTCAATATCTCAAACACTTGCGTAGGTACGAAATGAGAAGTGTCTCTGTATCACACATATTATAGTACATATCCTGGTAACACCATCTCTGGCAATGACAAGTACGGATTGCTCATCAGCCAGAGCTACCCTGAAACTGCACGTTCACTCTCTTACACCCTTCTTCGAGCCACAACTACTACGAGTTGTAGCTATCCCCGCGTCGGTAAGTATCCCTTCGTTTAATATCTACTGCACTGCCCACCACTCTTGTCTACTACTTAGGAGTTGACTGTGGCAAATGTATCCGAATTTGGGACTGGTCCGAGTTCGTCGCAACCGGAGGCGGAGCCTCTGATATTGTTTCTGCTGGTAGGTTCATGGTATGCATTTTTCTGCAGATAACGAACGGAATTTGGCAATTCACAGAATATCGCAGACTTTAGGTGGAAATCATCCTCGGAATATTTTCTCTTTTTTAATAGAAATTCATGTAATGTAGGACCCAGAAACGATGTGAAAGATACTCATGTTGTCACAATGCAATGGACCTTCGTAGTGAAGTCGAGAGTTGTGCTACCGCCTCACATGATCTAGCGCTCTTGAATGAGTGAAGAATTTTTGTTTTCATTTTAGTGAATATTTCTGTGGTATAAATACATCGTCTTGTGTTTTGGCACCTACAAGCTCATTGCTTGGAGCAAAAAAACCGCAGAGCGAAGGGTAAACCCAGCAACAACCAAGTATTCAGACAATCAGTAAGTTCCACCAGAGATCTAAAAAGCGAAAGTCAGAGAATATTGGAAAATAAAGTGCATGGACATACGACGACACCACCACCGAGAACGATGTCAGAAGATTCACCACCAGTTGCATCAAGTTCGCTCCAGTTCCAAGTACCTGTGCATTCACCGCAGTCGACACCTAAGATAGCCAGGTGACTCGGGTTATTAAAACATATGAGAGATATGGTACTTACCAACGCGGGGATAGCTACCACTGGTCGTAACTGTGGTCTTGCTTCCGGTGAAGCTAATGCCACTGCAGTACACAGTGGTCAGGACGGGGAGGAGATGAAGGAAGAAGAAGACGTACGAGATAGTGCTACCAGTTCCGGGAGTTCCGACTGGTTAAGATTGCATTAATGTGGTTGAGAAAAGGGGGGAAAAAGGGTTGACGTACAGTCCTCAGAGTAACTCTGGGTAATCAGGAATCCGTACTTGTCGTTGGCAGAGATTGAGTTGCCAGAATAGGTGATATCTGACACAGATGCGTCCGTTGCATCGCTGTCAACCTTGATTCTCATTCCGTACCTACACAAATAAAGATCAAGTATAAGTCAATCAGTCGACTTCCACGAGCACGATCAACTCACATGCTCTCAGTAACGGTGTTTCCTGAAATCGTCACTCCAGAGACGGACTTGCCCGTTGCAATCGAACCAATCGAGATACCATGTCCACCAGAGCAGACGTTGTTCTCGAAAACAATGTTGCTACCGGAGTTGATAGCAATGCTAACAGGTTTGCGGAATCGTCCTTAGGATGAGTTCCTGCTCGAGTTTACTTTCGACTCACCAATCGTCTTGGTTGTAAACAGTGTTTCCGCTGAAAGTGACCTAGAATTGAGCGTTTGTAAAAATCAACATGAGTCAGAATGAGCATATAGCACTGACATCACTAGCCGAGACGTCGAAGCCGTCAGTGTTTGCTCCTAGGGAGGCACCATCCAAGTTGTCAACGAGGATGTTGGTGAAGGAAGAGGTACCAGTCGTCCCTGAAGAGGTCGGTTCAGCATATGATGGTTGAGCATACGCGAAGTAGGTAGTACTTACCAACAGAAATGGCGTGAGCCGGTGAATCCTTGATAATCAGGTCGGTGAACGATCCAGAGCCTTCGAATCTAAATAACCATTAGCGTCTGGGCTTATAAGTAACAGCGTGACAACGTACTTGATAAGTGGGTGAGGCTTGGTAGTTCCTCCACTGGTGCCCTCTCCGTCCCAGTAAACTGCGAAGGATGATCATTAGATGATCTTACAGCGAAGCAATGGAAGAAGACCTACGCTCGCCGTTTCCTTTGAAGCTGAAACCATTACCGGTGAAGGTGGCATCCTGATTGAGTAAAAGTATTGAGTTATTGAGTCGCAAAAAATGCAATATCGAGCTTACGGTGGTATCAAAAGTCCAGAGAGGTCCCGAGGTGGAGGTGAACGCAAATTCAACGGAGCCCGTCATCTCAATTGACTGTCATGATGGCAAGTACAGTTTGAGAAAAAATTTAAGATTCACGATCTGGGGCACAAGACTTACAGCACCAGATGCAGCCTATATCATTTAGAACACCAGCCATAATTTAGCCTGGGAATCCTCCACATGGTTTTCCATTCATGAAATAGACATACCTTGATGGTAACAGTGTCTGTAAATTAACATAATTTCTAAGCGATCGCTGTATTTCGTGGGGCACAGGAAAAGACATACCACCAGCAGGAACTTCGAAGGCAGTGATGACAACGCTTGAACAGTCGGTCAAGTCTGAAGCGCTGCTAACACTGTTGACAGTGCATGTCGCGCGCTTGGCTGTGTCGGTTCTGGTCGGACTGGCCAATACATTGGAGAAAACCGTGGCGAGGATGGTGAAAGCGAGAAGTGACTGCATTGTGACCCAAGGGAAATCCGACTTGAGGGAGGGAATTGGAGGAAAAGTAGTTTCGAAGGGGCCTTTAAAGCTAGTCTCCAAGGAGATCAAAACACAAGCAATTCGAGGGGTCAAGTTTGCAAATAATGAGTTCCTACCCTGATGGTTCGAGACGGCCCGTAGACTTGTAATATCGGTATCCACTACACTGTTGTTTTCCAGACCAGGGAAGAGGGCGGACGAGTGACGGACCGCGATTTGCGTGAGCGGAAACGAATTTTGAAAAGGGAGAAGCATGTGTTCCGCGAGGCAACGGATAAGTGGTGAATCGTACAACAAAAGATGTGCACCAAGGGCACCAAACGAAGCAAAGAAAATGCGTACACCACTGATTTGAGTGATTCCGATAATTATCCAAAGTTGCAGGCGGGGAAAGGTGGAGCCAAAAATAAACGCATCACACATCTGACTACCTGAGTAGGAAAAGCGATATGAATCGACAGGTACCGTAATTCAGTGCTTCATTTAAGTATCACCCTTTATCTCCTCCTGCATCTTCTATGTCCTCTTCAGTCAAAATCTCGGGGTAATTCAAAGGGAGAAATAGACGCAGCTTTCATAACTAACTAGTTATTGATGCTGGATGTGTTGAGTAAAGGGCCCGTCCTGGGGCCGCCGGTTCCGCGCTTTGCTGTAGTATCCAAGTAGGCAATACTATCCTGATCATTCGACACTTTGACCAACCACAACAGAACCACTTGTCTACCTTGAAATCACATTGTGCGCGAAAAAAGTATCCGACACTTTACCTTGTGTATTTCCGACGTAGAATTCTACGCATGGTCATGGTCATGAGATAACAATGACAGGACACTGAGCTTTATACAGCATGCTATCCTCAGAGTGCCAACATTACATGTTACGTTGCGGGGTCCAACGCTTTAGACGGACAGATTATGGACATAAACATTGCTTCGATGCCTGTTGCGGACACAAGCTCATGTTGAAGCATGTGGCGGGCGACTAGATCCATTGTGGCCAGTCAAGTCGAACCCTAAGTTTGACCTTGACGTAGCCTGAGGTTCGAGACTGATAGGAGTTCAGGTTGAAGAGACTTCGCACTGACGGAAAGATGTGCGCAGTGGCGGACGCAGAAGCACAATATGCACTTTGAACAAAAGAAATACCGAGAAGACACACTGAGTATGCATGTCATTGCACGCGATGAGCAAGCTTCAAAAGTCTTCCAAATGAAATTCGAAAGAATGTGAAGGGGCAAGAGGCAAGAAAGAAAAGCGCCCGTCATATAAAATTTGAGCATTGTGATTGGGTGATGATTAGATTGTGAGAGATGAGTCACATTAGGTCACATTCAAATTTTGCTACAGTGCAGCCAACCGCTCATCATAATTTTACGATGATCCCTCGGCGGGCTTGTCGAGGCTCCCCCACATTGCGCCGCTCCGTCTACACCAAAATCAAAAGCTCATCATCTCAACTCGCCGCGGCTTCAAGTTCACAGATACCGACCCCATCTTCTCGAGAATATGCCACAATAACATACGGAGCATCTATAAAACCACCACAAACTGTAATCGAAAAAGTAGTTGAACGGTATGCAGTAGGATTATCTCCTGAACATGTCGTCCAGGCAGGAGACTATGTGATGATTCGACCAGAACATGTAATGACACACGATAATACTGGACCCGTCATATCCAAGTTCGTAAACATTGTAATATTCATTTACAACGTCCTGACGGTATAACTTTAACTTCAGGTTTCAATCTATTGGTGCGACTTCCATTCATAACTCCCACCAACCAGTGTTCACCCTCGACCACGATGTACAAAATCTGTCCCAGGCCAATCTCGCAAAATATTCCAAAATCGAAGCCTTTGCTCGTCAACATCAAATCGACTTTTATCCTGCTGGGAGAGGTATAGGCCACCAAATTCTCATTGAGGAAGGGTATGCATTCCCATATACACTCACCGTCGCCTCGGACTCTCATTCAAACATGTACGGCGGCGTAGGCTGCGTCGGTACACCTATAGTTCGCACCGACGCAGCCGCACTATGGGCAACTGGTAAGACGTGGTGGCAAATCCCGAGAATGATCAGAGTTGAGTTGAAGGGCAAACTTAGAGCGGGAGTCACAGGGAAAGATGTGATTGTCGCACTCTGTGGGGCTTTCGGAAAGGACGAAGTTTTGAATGGCGCCATTGAGTTTTGCGGGGAGGGAGTAGAGAGCCTGAGTGTAGAGGAGAGACTGACTATTGCAAATATGACAACTGAATGGGGAGCGTTAGCCGGAGTGTTTCCTTTGGATAAAACTTTGGTCAATTATTACGATGGCGTCGTTGACAAACTCGAACAAAGAACATTTGGAGGGCCTCCACCCCCAGAACACCCGAGGCTCAACCGTGCACGAGTTCATTCTCTCCGCCAAACACTTTCTGCCCCATCTAATTCCTCTCTTGCCTCAGACCCCTCAGCATCCTATGCACTCCGACTGTCTTTTGACCTTTCCTCTCTCGTTCCTCACGTCTCTGGACCTAACTCTGTCAAAGTCGCTACCCCTCTTCCTAAACTGGAAGATAGGAGCGTGAAAGTGGACAAAGCATACTTGGTCTCATGCACGAATTCGAGGGTTGGAGACTTGAAGAGTGCTGCAGATGTTTTCAGAGGATACAAAACCCCATCTGCTTTGACATCATCCACCTCGGATTTCCCAGATTCTACCATCAAGCATCGTGTTCATCCCTCGGTCCAATTCTACATTGCCGCCGCCTCTTCCGTCGTGCAAGCGGAATCACAAGCAAGAGGGGATTGGGATGTTCTCGTTCGTGCGGGAGCCAAAGTTCTACCAGCTGGATGTGGACCGTGTATCGGACTAGGAGTAGGTTTATTGGAGGAAGGAGAAGGTTAGTGCGAAGTTTTTTCGTCAGTTTGTTCATCTGCCGCCTGGTCGTTCGATTAGTCGAATTTTCTATTTTTTTCGCTTTGAGTTTCATTTATAGTTTGTTCCTAAGGTAGGTGAAGTGTTACTGACTGAGTCTACCTCCTCATTGTATCCTTTTCACTTCACAGTTGGCATTTCTGCCACAAACCGCAACTACAAAGGCAGGATGGGTCACCCCAACGCCCAAGCCTACCTTGCCTCTCCTGCCGTCGTGGCTGCGAGCGCGGTGAAGGGAATCATATGTAGCCCAGACTCGCTGGATCCTCTTCGACCAGAGCATGGAAAAAGTCTGGAGGCTCTAGAGCCTATATACAACATCATTGAATCGACATCTACGTCAGCTTCCCTGTCGGCGTCTTCGGAATTGGCGCCCAGCACAACATCGATAGAGATTATGCCGCCCTTCCCGACGCAAATTTCAGGCCCAGTTTTGTTCTTGCCCGCAGATAATATATCGACGGACGCCATATATCCCGGTGAATATCACAATCTTCTCATCCGTTCCCATCTCGTCTTACCTCATTCGTCTTCTCTTCAACCTGAAAAAATTTCAATCAGGAAAATATACTTACCAGGACTCCATATCTCGCTCTCAAATGGGTGAGGTGGTTCTGGAGAACTACTCCAAGGACGCTAGTGGTCTACTGAAAACTCTGAGAAGCAGTTTGCTTGAACCTTGGGTGCATCCCGCAACAGCTACCGAGGCATCAACGACTACAGACACAACTTCCACTGCACAAGAACCGCCAACTACGATTCCAAGTCCGACAAATCTCTCCGCTCCTCTCTTGATTTCCGGCTTCAACTTTGGCACCGGTTCTTCTCGTGAACAAGCTGCTACCTCTCTCCTTGCTGCAGGTGTTCCGCTTGTTGTTGCTGGCTCATTCGGGGATATCTTCAAGGTCAGTTTTCCTTTGCTAGTTTTAATTTTCCCAGAGATTTTGTTCTACTTTCTCTTGCTGTCTACTCGCATTCGCGTTCGTATGACACGATATTTGTGGATCAAGGCTCTCAACTTCGAGTTGAAAGCTCTCGCCCAATCGACGCATCATCATTAATCCTTTGCTCTTCACAGCGCAACGCAATAAATAACGGTCTCATATGCCTTGAATGCCCCTCACTCGTTGAATACCTCACGTCAACCTATTCCACCCAGCTGGAGGGAGGCAAAAGAAGCGCTGGCGCAGGCAGTGGGGTTATGATATCAAACACTGGGGAAATAGTGTCGGAGTTGAGTTTGAAAGTGAATATGGCTGAAGGTGTTATGATGCTTTCTGAGGGCAAGGAGGAAAGCAAATTTTCATTCAAGAGCGTAGGTACTAGCGTACAGGAGCTATGGATCTGTGGAGGATTGGAAGGGCTAGTTTTGAAGGAGTTGAAGGAGTTGAAGGCCGCGGCGTAACAACATATACTTTGGATACCTTGTTTCCGACAACTCTAACATGAAAGTTTGAGGTCATTCAATTTTCGAGTGCTTATATATAAGTAGAGAGTAAAGCTGGTAGCAACTTTGATTCTCAGAAAGAGAGCGTATCAATAAGTTCATGACGTGTTACACAACGGTCCGGTTCACAATGAAGTACTACCTACTGAGTACTGAATTGCGGTACCTTGTCAATTACTATCGCTTTTCCTACTCAGCCTTTAGGTATGTAGTCAGATGTGTGTGATGCTTCTATTTTAGTCTCCCTCCATCTTTAAATAAATATCGTTTAGTTGTACGATTTTATTTTGGTTCGTTTCGTACCCTGAGTGCACATCTTGTTGTGCAATTCACCAGTTAAGTATCCGTTGGCTCGCGAAACACATACCTGTCCCCTTTTCCAAATACTCTTTCCGCTCATACTCCTCGCGGTCCGTTACTCATCCGCCTCCTCCCTCTCAATAATTTAGTGACAGGACAAGTCTACGGACCGCCTCATGGCAAAACTTGTTGTTTGCAAACTTCAAGTTGGGAAGGGAAGCGGCTGCTCAGTTGGCTTGTGTTTTTACCATGAAGGCCAGGATTAAAAGGCCCCTTCGAAGCCACTGGGTCTCTCACCTCCTTCCTTCGAGTCGGATTTCCCTTAGTTGACAATCTGTCAATAATGCAATCTCTTCTCCCTCTCACCATCCTTGCCACTGTTTTCTCCATCGTACTTGCCAGTCCAACCAAAACCGGCACAGCCAAGCGCGCGACATGCACTGTCGACAGCGTTAGCAGCGCTTCAGACTTGACTGACTGTTCAAGCGTTGTCATCACTGCATTTGAAGTTCCTGCTGGTGGTATGCCATTTTTCCCCTTTGCTCGCGAAAAAGAGCGGTCGTTGAGAATTTATGATGACGGATAGACACTGTTACCATCCAGGTATGTCGATTTCGTGAATTAAAACCCCACAGAAAATTGTCCTGCTAACTTTGGTGATGTTTTTTAATCGACATAGGCTGCGTCTGGTGCTGTAAGTCTTGTACCCTCAGGTCATTTGTTTCAATTATATCTCTCATACCACTTATCAAAGTCAATTGAGATGACGGGCTCCGTTGAATTCGCGTTCACCTCCACCTCGGGACCTCTCTGGACTTTTGATACCACCGTGAGCTCGATATTGTATTTTTTGTGACTTAATAATTCAATACCTGGTCTTAAATCAGGATGCCACCTTTACCGGTAACGGCTTCAGCTTCAAAGGAAACGGCGAGCGTAGGTCTTCTTTCATCGCCTCGCCCTGATTTCATCTCTGATGATGATCCTCCGCAGTATACTGGGATGGAGAGGGCACCAGCGGCGGAACTACCAAGCCTCATCCGTTTATCAAGCACGTTTTTATGTTTGCTACGTCTAGTCCTAGGCACTAATGGTTATTTAGATTCGAAGGCTCTGGATCATTCACCGACTTGATCATCAAAGATTCTCCAGCGCAGGCCATTTCTGTTGGTGAGTTCTACCTACTTCGTGTATGCTCAATCATCATATGCTGTAACGACCTCTTCAGGGACAACTGGTACCTCTTCCTTCACCAACATCCTCGTTGACAACTTGGACGGTGCCTCCCTAGGAGCAAACACTGACGGTTTCGACGTCTCGGCTAGTGATGTCAGTGCTATATGCTCATTCTGACTCATGTTGATTCTTACAAACGCTCAATTCTAGGTCACTTTCAGCGGAAACACTGTTTACAACCAAGACGATTGGTGAGTCCAAAGTAAGCTCGAGCAAGAACTCATGCTGAGGACAATTCCGCAAACCTGTTAGCATTGCTATCAACTCCGGTAGCAACATTGTTTTCGAGAACAACGTCTGCTCTGGTGGACATGGTATCTCGATTGGTTCGATTGCAACGGGCAAGTCCGTGTCTGGAGTGACGATTTCAGGAAACACCGTTACTGAGAGCATGTGAGTTGATCGTGCTCGTGGAAGTCGACTGATTGGCTTATACTTGATCTTTATTTGTGTAGGTACGGAATGAGAATTAAGGTTGACAGCGATGCAACGGACGCATCTGTGTCAGATATCACCTATTCTGGCAACTCAATCTCTGCCAACGACAAGTACGGATTCCTGATTACCCAGAGCTACTCTGAGGACTGTCTGTCAACCTTTCCTTTTCCTCAGCTTCCCGTTGACGCGGTTTTTTTTTTCAGTTGGAACTCCTGGAACTGGTAGCACTATCTCGTACGTCTTCTTCTTCCTTCATCTACTCCCTGATCTGACCACTTGTGTACTGCAGTGGCATTAGCTTCACTGGTAGCAAGACGACAGTTACTACCAGTGGCGACTACCCCCGCGTTGGTAGGTATTCTATCTCTCATTCATTTTGATAGCCTGAGTCACCTTAACTCTTAGGTGTTGACTGTGGTGAATGCACGGGTACCTGGGACTGGAGTGAACTCGATGCAACTGGTGGCGAATCCTCTGACCTCGTTCTCGGCGGTGGCGTCGTCGTATGTTCTTTGTTCAAATCTTTTCAACGATTTTCAAACTTTGCCTTCTCAGATCTCGGGTGGAACTTACTGATTGGTGAACCTTTGAATGCCACATGGTTCTTGATAAAACTTACCTTATGTTCTCTGGCTTTCTTGCTTCGAACTTCATGTACGATTAGCTTTGAATACGAGAGTGGTAGATCCATTCCTGCGATTTGATTCATATTTTGCTTCCCGTCTATCGTTGAATTGTACCCATCCTTGCCATGCCCTGAAACGTAACTGTTGCTTGTTGTCTTGGAGCTTTGGGAATCGAGTTTGACTCTTTCGTAACGAAGCCAAAGAGGTTTTTTTTTTCTATGTTGGTCCGCACTCAAAGTTGGTACTTGAAGCCTTGCATCCTATATGAATCCTTGTCACAGCTCAGAAAGCTACGGCTAGATCCAAGTTAAATACAAAATATTCAAACGCTAATTACTTGATCTGCCAGGCCATTTACGCATGTAATCCCTCTGAAATCCATGGGGTGGAGGTAGAATGTAACAAATAAAATGGGGGATACAGGCGTTTTGGGGGTGCTGCCAGTCTATAATTCCTGTGATTGTGGCATTCCCTCTGGCAAGATCCGACTGCGGGAGGAAGATATTACGGTAATGTAAAGGACATTCTGAAGGATGGATGCGGTGGGATCGTCGGCTTTAGACATGTCAAAAAACCTGAATTCCGCTTTGAACTCAATCAGATTCTCGAAGAGAGGGAGCCTTAATACACCGTCCAAGGAGCACTTTGCTCACTCCTCTGGCATGTGCAAATGTTGGTAAAGACGTCGGTGCCGTGGATCCATCGCCGTTCAATCCAATTCAATATCACCGGTGTTCGTCCTTTCTCCGGATAATTCTCATGAGAATAATGTAGCACCCTGAACTCAATTGGTGACTAGCAGGAGACATGGTCAAAGAGAAGCCAGTACTAACACAGCTCCCATTCGCAAACTCAAGCAGCAATGGATCTGGCTCAACCAGTGGATATATGACCTTTGTTCTCAAGCTTATTTCTGGGTTACTCATCGGAATCTACATCTCCTTTTCCCTTGGTCGTTCTGCGCTCGACTGGGGCAAGACGCTTGACTCGTTCGCCAATGGCGTAGCTATTCTTCCGACTCAGGAACTGGATACTGCTAAACTGTGTCCTCAAGTCAGTGCTCTCTATCCTCAAAGCTCGAAGAATGCTGGAATTTGGACCAATTTTGGAGAGTTGTTGGATACAGAAGGTTTTCAAGAGTTGGCCATTGAAAAATTGAGTGGGTTGATACAGATTCCGTGAGCGTTTTCTCTACAGTCCTTTGTGAATCTGGCTGCAACCTTAGTTTTCATCCGCGACGATGAACAGATCAGAATCCTACGATAATATGCCCCCACCAGGCGAAGACCCGCGATGGGAGACAATGGGTCAAGTGCACGACTACTTGGCCGTAGCATTCCCCCTGATGTTCGTGTCATGTATTCAAGTTTCTGATATTGCTTCCACTCACATCACGTTCCAGCCACTCGACATTCTCCCTCGCGAAAGTCAATACCTACGGCCTCATCTATGAATGGACTGGATCCGACACTTCGCTCAAGCCCTACCTCCTCGCAGCCCATCAGGACGTCGTTCCTGTCAACCCAGAAACACTCGATACCTGGACTTATCCGCCTTACTCTGGCTTTTACGATGCAGAGACTGGGATAATCTGGGGTAGAGGAGCATCTGATGATAAAGCCAGTTTGGCGGGTATTATGTTGACGTTGGAGACTCTGATTGAAAAGGGTTGGACACCGAAAAGGACGGTAGTATTGGCGTTTGGGTTCGATGAGGAGGCTAGTGGAATCCATGTAAGTCGCACGTTGAATCGACTCGTCTGAGAAGTAGTCACCGAGGCTTCCTTTTTATAAAGGGTGCAAAAACTATTGGGAAAGCATTAGACGAGATTTACGGCCAGGATGGGCTTGCATTCATTGTAGATGAAGGAGGCAAGTGTGACTGGCCATTTTCAGTTCGCGATGCGGCTTACCCATGTTATCACTGGACTTCATTCACTAGGAGGGTTCAAAGATGTTTACGGGACAATCTTTGCTACGCCTGGCGTAGCGGAGAAGGGTCACGCTGACATCAAGGTGGAGGTCACTTCCCCTGGTGGTCATTCAAGTGTTCCTCCAGTTCATACGGTTGGTAGCATCCCCTACCTCAGTTTTCACTCATTGATACTTCGACAATAGACAATTGGCTATCTCGCTTCCATCATTGCCGAACTCGAAAATAATCCTTTCCCGGTTGAGCTGGTATGTGTGAATAACACTTTTACTTACTACCTCAATGTCTATGTGTCTCCCACTGTCTAGGCCCGCGACACAGTACCTCACGATACTCTCCTCTGTTATGCCTCTCATGGACGCGAGATTCCTCATTCGCTCAAACACGCGATATTCAAATCCACTCATTGTGATGCAGCTCTGCGCAAGGTTGGAAATATGTTTGTGACGAAAGATCGTTGGTATTCTAGTCTCGTCGGTACTACTCAGGCAGTAGATATGGTGTTTGGCGGTGTCAAGGCGAACGCCTTACCAGAGAGCGCGTACGCGATTGTTAATCATAGGATTAACACCCTTAGGTGCGTGATATTTCATGCCTTATAGGCCTGAAACTGATGCATTACTTGCAGTTCTGTAAACGAGACAGCCGCACACGATACACAAACCATCACTGGCATCGCTCGGGCTTTCAACCTTACTCTTAGAGCATTCGGAGAGGATGTTATACCAGCCTCTGCTTATCTGATCTCTGAACCCAAAGGCCACATCGAGTTGTCCCAAGCATTCAACCACGAACTTGAGCCCGCGCCTCGGACGCCTACGTCCGGAAAAGGTAGCGAGCCTTGGGATTTCTTGAGCGGGACGATCAAAGCGACGTATGATGCTCATCGAAGCTTCCGAGGAACGGATGGAGAGGAGAGTAAGAGTGTTGTGGTAAGTCCGGGAATGTCGACGGGGAATACGGGTACGTTGGTTCATGTTTGCCTCCCCATGACTACTGGCGAGGATGCTGATTACTGGATCGATTCGTATGTACTAAGACACGAAATATTACTGGAACCTCACGAGGCATATTTTCCGGTACAATCACAAGAATGGTGCTTATGGAGGGGAAATTGCTACTGGTGTACATACCGTGAACGAAAGTGGGTCTTTTATCTTCACCTTGAACTTCTTCAGACGATAAATGATGCCTTCCACCCTCGTAGACATTCCCCTCGACCACTACCTTGAGATGATCAGGTTCTTCTCGACGTTGATTCTGAATGCAGACGAAGCGGAGGTTTTTGAGTAACCTGATTCGTTATTCCATTAAGTGGTAAGATAAATGTCGGAAAGAGGTTCGCGTCAAATACGAAAAAAAAAAAACGGTAAATGTCTACGATTAGTGTATATCACTGTTGTATTTTGTCAAACTCAGTAAGTATTGGACCTCAGTGAAGCGCACAACTAGATATAAGTAGTGGGTGCGAAAACGAATGAGGGTTCGGGACTGGGTTCTGAAAATATATGTTAAATGATATTTGAAATATTGGATGCTATCAGGGCAGATGAAACGTCGGCAAACGGATAAATGAATGAATGGATAATGGGAACCAAAAATTTGGTGAGTCTCGTATAAGTACTCTTGTTCTCGACATATTGGTTCAAAAGTGTAGATGAAATTTTGCAGAACGACGAACGTAAGTCGTATGCTAAGGGTTCGGCAATGAGAAACCCATTGGTGACAATCAACGCATTACCCTTTTCGAAGACAGGTGCCCACTGCCCAGTCAAGAGCGACACGGACTCGGAAGACGGTTCTCAAATTTGTGCGCAGTTGTGGTTATGGCCAAGGTTGAAGGCCTGCGTCTAACTTTTGCATAGCCAGTGCTTACTGTGTTGTGACCTGTCTTGAAGGGCAACAGCTCGATTTTGATTCGCAGATAGATTGGTCCAGGTATACATTGAATCAACGCTCTATGACACAATACCCAACCTCCCTCTTAAATCCCTCCCAGGATAAACCGACGACTCAGGCGGAGGAAATAGTGGAAGCTCTGGTATCTTCCCTCCTTTCCCTCCTATATCGCCTCCCAAATCCTGTCCCCCATCTCCAACCTGACACTGACCTATTTTCCTCGCATCCCAACCAAATAACCAATCCCTCCTGGCTTCACTTGCCCAAAATACCGGATTCCTCTCGTCATTTCTCAGACTCATCAAACGATCCCTCTCCTCCTGTGCAGGTCCATCATACAAATGTAGCCACTCTTGAAGAACTTGGGTGTTTCGTGTGATATATGCCGTGCGAGAGGCGCGGGAGGATTGGTAGAGGGATAGAGCAGAGGAGATGGAAAATTCCAAAGATTCAGACGACTCAAGTGAATGCCCGGAAAGTTGAGAAAATATTGCAGCGCGCAATGCAGCAGCATCCTCCATAACCTGTGCCGCTCCCTGAGCAAGATATGGCATCATTGGATGCGCAGAATCACCTAACAATGTTACTTTCCCACTCGGATGAACCCAGCATTCCAATGGTCTCTCAAGTTCAGCCAGTTTCCATTTAACGTACTCCCCTGTCATCCCACAAAGTCTCCGTACAATCGGACACCATCCATCTTTGAATCGCTCAACAAGTTCTCTATTATCAGCCCTCTTACTCCATTCAGCCTCTCCAACTGATTTTCCCCTATCGGTGCGATGTGTAACATCAATGATGATATTGTAGAGTTCTCCTCCACGGAGAGGATATCCTACGGCATGACCCTCCGGACCCATCCAGTGTGTGGCCCAAGGTTCGGTGACCAATTTCCGGACGGTCAGGTCAGGATCTTGTAAGAGAGGAGATGCAGGTACGAGGATTCGATACGCGACATCCCCTGTGTCGACTAGTGGGTTAGGTGGATGATGGTGGGCACGGATTATCTCGTCTCTAGCAAGAGACCGTATGCCGTCTGCGGCAACGACTAGGTCTCCAGTGTACCATTCCCCACCAGACGTCCGAACCCCGGGCCCATTGAAGTCATATTCAATGACTCGGGAGTTTGTGAGGATGGAGATAGTTCCAAGTCCTAGGGGAGTGTTTCTAGTAATGTTCTTTGCATATTTCTCTGCAGCTTTTCTCATCGCCTCCACCAAATCCGTGCGATGGATAAAGTGGTATGGAGCTCCGAATTCTTCATCAGAAAATGGGATTTCGCATAGGACCTACATCAATAGTCACAGTTATTGTGACTCAGATAGTGTGAATGTCGTACCTTGTCTTTCCAACTAACAAACCTATTTCCTCTCGACACCTCTTTCTTGATCAGTCCGAGATCCACACCCCATTCGGTGAGTAGCTTGCATGAGTTGGGTGGGACCCGAATACCTGCGCCGACCTGGTCATGGATAAGTCAACAGGATGTAACTAGAACAGAGAGGGAAAATCAAGCAGTTCCGGAAAAAATGAAAGAATTAGGGAGTTACAAAATCCTTAACGAAACAATGGCAATTTAACGTCCAATTACCTCCGCAAATTCTTTGATTGTATCAAGTACAACCACCTCATGCCCGTCCACGGCGAGAGCGAGAGCAGTAGATAGCCCAGCAATGCCTGCGCCCACAACAATGACGGTCAGATTCCTCATAATTTCACAGTGAGTAGTGTTGTATCCTTGAACCGAGTGTTCAGATCGAGCTCAAGTTAAGCTCGTAAGGTATGCTCAGTGTAGTGCAAGGGCTTTCAATACTTTTCCGAGACCGAAGCTACAATGACCCATGCACCTTTTATAAGAAATAGAAATCCTCACAGAGCTCCGCCTTCGCTGGAAAACTCTCAAGATACGAGATTCTTTCCCTCGTTCCTATTTTGGTTCTTCTACCAGCGCAACGCTTAATAGAGTTGTTAACAATAGAGAAAATTGTAGTGGCAGATAAGAATACCTTGGCTAAGACGGCAGCTGTACCTTGAATGCACGGTTCCACAGAATTCAAGTTGGGCGGTGTCAAGGGACCCAGCTTGACTTGCAACTTGATGTCCAATGAAGGTGCCCCAGCCTTGCAGCACCGTTTGGTGTCTGCTTTGTGTCAGACGTCATGCAAGCTAGAAGTTTCTCGTAGTATCGCTCGAAGTGAGAATTATATAATGAGGTGCATAACTTCAATAATCCATCCTTCTCTTACCTGTTCCTCGATTTCTTTCTGACGCAGCCTTATCTGGTCGACTTTCTGTCTATGTAGACCACTCTTCGGCACGAATCCGGAGTTGGTCAAGTTAAAGACTAGTGTGAAAAGTTGAATACCATGTGTGTATTCATTAAACTAGCAGAACTCTGAGCTGCGCACTTTTGACGAAGTCAAGCTGAAGCGGCCCAAATTCGCCTGCCGCTAAATGATGAAGAGATAGATAATGAAGAGATAAGATAACGCAAGTTGTTTCTTGACGATCATCATGTACCGTACGGCTTGGACTCAAAAACACTCCTCGCTTCCTTCAGATAGAATAGCGCCGCCATCCCGACCGGTCTCTTCTCAGTCAACGAAAGGGAAAGGAAAAAACTCTAACTCTGATCAGGGACCTCCAAAAAGTAAAGAAGTCAAGAGACTTCAGTCGTTGTTGTCAGCGCTCGAAGACGCACAATTGCCCAAGAAAGAGCCCAAGGGAGGATGTTTCTGTCAAGGTATGCATTTAGATTTATCAGATCCGAGGTCATTAATCACTAAAGGATGAAATCTAGCTCGAGAACACCCGTTATCACCATATACACCAATCTGTCAAACCTGTGGTCTGATACTCTGCAATATCAACCAGCCACAATTTGCTTGTCCACATTGCTTGACCTCATTGATACCCTACAATCTCCGCAACTCTCTCATCAGTCGTCTACAGGCCCAGTTAGACGAGACTGTAGCAAAAGAGGTGGCAGCACGCGAACGTGCTATCGAAGCAGCCAAACAACAAGCCGGAGCCTTTCCTACACTTTATGGAGCTGTGCCTCCAGCGAAACTAACTGTTCCGCAACCACAGACTCATAAAGTTTTATCAGTCAACTCAAAGTCGAAGAAAGTTTTGCTTTCTTCCTATACATCTACGCCAGCATCTTCGAGACCAGCATCTCGCTCAGAGACTGAGGATGAGGAAGTAGCTATTACACGAATCCCACCTCCTTCTGCAGAGGTTCCTTTTGCGCGGAGTAGCGTTGATCCGACTCGACCTTGGTCCAATCTACTGAATGGTAATCCCGAATATGTGGCTTTGCCAGTTCAAGCGGGGGAATCTGCAGGTCGGAAAGGAAGGAAAGGGAAGAATAAAAATAAGGTGTCTGTGACTCAGGCGCAGGATGCTGCTGCTTCGGGCGAGTCATGATTGGGCGCTACTAGCACCTCTTCGCGTTGATTCTCGTTACTCCCGCATAGAGAATGGAACTCCATGTACTTATTTTAGAGTTTTACAGGTGATGTGCAAATGTTCAGGACTGCGACGATGTTCTTTAAAACGTCGAATACTTCTGGCAAGACAAAGCCGCGTTAAACACAACATGCAGTCCTGTTTCCACATGGTTTAATTCGCATTTCCATCGCAGAACCTGCGGTCAAAATTGCTGCAATTTGCTGTTGAACCTTCCTGTTGCCATCCGAAGGCTAATCTCTGAAGTGGTTAATTTCTCACTCCATTTTTGGCCAAGTTTCAACATAACTGCTAAAAATTTGTCTCTTGGCGTTGTCGCTGCCTTAGCGCACGGGCTTCTGAAAGAAGGGATCGGGTTGCATAACGTTGGCTGTTTTGCTGGATCCTGGCAGGTTTATGTTTCAAGCGTTGCGTTTGAACATTCAACGTGCCTTGTCCAAGTCCGGTTTGGCTTTCAGCACCACCATTGACTTCGGAACGATTATCATGTTCATATGGTCTGTCTGGAGGAATATTGATATCGGGGTACATGTTGATCGATGCCACGGCAATCGTATCGCATTACTTCGTCCAGTACTCATTCATCGTATTTCTGTCGTCGATTTATATCGATTCTTTACCTTCAATGTATGGCTCATTGGCTCCTTGAATCTGGGTCCAGGAACGAATTCAGCTTTGGGTGGTGTTTTAATACCATCTAGTGATAGATGATGGATGGTCTTCCTTGACCAATCGCACGACTCGGAATACAACGAGCCTTCAACTCGGACCAGACCCGGGAGGACTACTGGATATTAGTCTCATTAGTACGGGAGCTACCAGCTACTGTACAGTGCTTTCATCTGAGCTGTATTGAGTAATTTGAGTTGAAGGACCTAAACATATACTATACTGTTTTTGGCAGCCTCTTGAAGGCATATATCATGTTCTGTTGGAAAACACTTCCGCTCATCTCTATTTTGCCGAGAGTTATTCTCCGAGAATCATATCCGGCATGATAGGACGTGTATACATAACCTAGCTCTCCAGTCCAATGCGATGTGCAGCTCTGTTGGTTTGATTTACCCATCTGAGCATAAAATCCCTGGAGCTTTCAGTCACGTCTGCACTTCCTCTAGCATGAATATCCTTCCTGTTGAAATTGCGGAGGAAATTCTGTCAAAGTGCTCTCGAAATGCACTGACACGCGTAGCTCGGATCAGCAGGATCTTCTGCACTCTTTCCGAAAAGATCTTATACGCCAATATACACCTGGATACCGCTGAGCACACTCATGCGGCGGCTCTTCGTGGCTGCCTCCGAACATTGTCAAGATGTATTCAGAAAGCAGACCACGTAAAAATGTTTAATTTGTACATTTTCAGAGCATTGCAGGAATCGGAGCTGGACGACCTATGCGCCGCCTTGGTTAGGATGAACAATTTGAAGTTCCTCTCACTGGACATGGAAAGCTATCATGCATCCGCACTTCAAAACATCATCAAAAATGCTCTAAGGTAAGCTGTTTCTGGCAGTGTTTTTCAAATTGAAAAGGATAGCAGTTGACGGATTGGGGACCTTTAGTAAGTCATCTTTCTCGTTGAGTTCTCTTAGAATTCCGAGTATGATGAAATGCGATTCTTGGATCGCATCTCAGCAGCACTTGGAGGCACTAGTGATATCTGACTACCATGAGGCATGGGCGGCCGGAGTTGAGGATGAAACTTGTCTGCGGGCTTTGGCCAGGCAGTTGAGCCCGCTTAAGAAGAACATTTTTGTGATCAAAAACCATCACGGATGGCCCAACGAGCTCATAACATTACCACAGACCTCATTTTGCTGGACTATGAAACAAGCAACCACGACACGTTTATTTGCATTTTCCCAATTCATCTCGGTTCTCTACGTTTTTTTGGACAGCATATTGGATGTTCAGTGGAGCGTTGATTTCTACACGGAAGTCTCATTGTTATTTCCTGCTATTCAGACATTGGTTCTGGTTACAGGAGACAAGGATCTTGAGCAGGTTAGTGTGATGTTCCAAAAGCGAATGACTCTCTTTGATATCATGATGGCTGTAGATAATGAACTCAAGTGACATCACAAGGATGATCACCGCATTTTCAAAGCTCAGGCTGCTACGGATGTGTTCATGGGACGGCGAATGCTATGATATAGTATGTGACAAACTAGTATCCTAAGTAAGTACACAATATAACCTCAGAACGTAGCACGGTTCTCCATTACCTAGTATCCTAAGTAAGTACACAATATAAC
>MU790857.1:0-25654 GCA_027886635.1 Lentinula boryana | reverse complement strand
TCTCTATCTCTGATCTCGTCTATTCTCCTCGGTAGCTAGACAAGTATTAGGAGGTCTCTATCCTCACCGTTATACATCCTCCTTTGATCTTTTATCGTTGTGTGACGCCTGGCATTTAGTGAGCTAGCGAGTCGCTGACATCATCTAAATGAAACCAATAGTCTTCACAGCTGAAACTATGAGCAGGGAATGGCTCTGAGCGCTTCAAGTCAAGTCTGAACGAGAATTCTGGTGTGTCAGCGTTGATGGTGAGCGTTGAGAAAAAGGAAAGTGTGGACTGAGAAATGTGGAAGATGTTAGCGTACAATGGCTGAAGTCAAAAGTCACAGGACGAACGAGATCGATGTCTTCGTCCTCTAGCGTATAGATTGTTGTTGGCTTTCGCACAAGCTCCATGATGGATTTGCTTCAGCTTCTCTGGCCTCACTAGCCACTCTGATAGTTCAACGAAGAGTTAAATACGGTCAGAGCCAGTTATCATATAGAGATAAGATTAGGAAATATATATATATATACAGGATTATTACATTGAATAATCTTGTTGGGATTATTCTGAAGAAGCCTCATGGCCTTGTCCTGTACTTTTTATGAATAATTGGGTGGTGAGTATCTGACGGATTTTTAAATAACTATCAGTGTTAAGTCAAATATTGAAGACCAGATACTCGGTTGGAAGTCCAGAAGCATACCTATAACAAGAGGAAAGTGACCGGATGAATTTCTCCATTTGCATAGACAATCGAGAAGATTGCTGCGAGAGCATAGTCAGAAGCATCAGTTTCAATGATCCTGGCTAAGTCCGGTTCCCAGTGCGCGAGAATTGGTGCTGTCATGAAAGCTAACTTGAGTTTATCGAAGGCTTCCTGTAATGAAGTTGCAGATAAGAGTGGGGAGTCCGATAAAGAATGTTTTACTCCTCGATACAGGTATGGATAGGATACGATATAAGGGCACAAACGTTTTCATCGGTAATTTGGCTGTTTGAACTTTGAACACTGAAGTTGAAAGTTTAAGAAGAGCATGGGCGCTTTTTATGTAAGTAGGGTACTTTCTCTTCCTACGTCCTTCTTCATTTCAGATTTATCTACTTTATTGACACAATGTCATCCACAACCAGACCAATTGTCTTTATGGACATCAACATTGGCGAAACACCTGCAGGACGTCTCAAGATGGAACTTTTCAGTGATATAGTGCCCAAGTCAGCAAACTATCCTATAGCGACCTGGAGACATTTTTTGACTTTCTCATGGCCCGTCCAGAACAGCGGAGAACTTCAGACAGCTGTGTACAGGGGAATACCGGTGCGGTCGAGAATAATCATGAAGAGGCGTCGAAGGCTTATTTAGTTGGCGTAGACTTCACTCACGACCACAAGGCTATAAGAATGCTACATTTCACAGGTACGCATTTCATGATTCTCAAGATGAAAGTACTGCTCATGCCCTCCTTTCCATCTCAGAGTGTACGCTATTTCACTACTCTCCTGGTAATCGACATCCTGAAAAGAGCTAATCAAGGCATCTACCGCAGTGTACCCAATTTTATGTGCCAAGGTGACTAGTGTACGCTTCAAGGCAGATGATCAGGAATTGAACTCATCGCTCCATAATCTCGCATTCTACCTTTCGTTTCCTAATTTGTAGGCGGTGATTTTTTGAACGGTGATGGAACCGGATCGTTTTCGATCTATGGTGAAAAGTTTCTGGTCAGTAAGCTTTCTCTGTCCAGCTGCCTGGCTTGGGCGTTTGATTCTGGCTATGTCTTTTAGGACGAAAACTTCCAAGAGAAACATACTGGTCCTGGATTGCTATCCATGGTTTGTTGCTAAGAGCTCTCGGTCTTTCGATATCCGCCTGTACTCAATCTGCATCGTGTTCTAGGCAAATTCAGGTCCTAACACAAACGGCTGTCAAGTATGTGCTGCATAATTCATATTTCCTTACCCTGCCGTCTCTGCATCTATATCCATGCATTCATATGCACCATTCTTCTTCCTCCTCAGTTCTTCATCACTACCGCCAAATGCGATTTTCTCGACGGCAAGCACGTCGTTTTCGGCAAAGTCATCGACGGCATGCTTACTTTGAGGAAAATCGAAAACGTTTCAACGGGTCCCAATAGTCGACCGAAGTTGGTTGTCAAGATCACCGGTGAGTTCCTCTTGATGCTTGTTCAATTAGTCCCTTTCCTTTTCTCTGTCTTAATCTTTTTTGCTCAATGATAAAACTGCTGACTCGTTTTTGTTTGTGTAGAGTGTGGTGAAATGTAAAATGGCCACATTTTTCGTGTAAGGACTGAATCTTTGATGTTGCTGGAGAATTGTCATGCACTCTCATGTGAAGTAATAAAGGTTGCAAATGAAATGGTTCCAAGGTTCTGCCAGTGATGAATCCCTTAGGAAATATTCTTACATATTAAGTATTCTTTGCAAGTCTTCTATTGCGACAAATGTATGATGAGTTATGATGCATTATATTCATGTATACAATCTAGAGCTCTGCCCATCCACTATCTGAGTCTTCTCCACCACTAACTATAGCTAGAATAAACACAATGACACTTGCACCTAGCCTCATACCAAGTCCACGGTACAGCTGCCCGATACCTGTATTCCTAAACCAACCCTCATCTTTTGCATGAACAGATTCGTCCTTACCAGTCCGGCTCGCTCGCCTCTTCTTCACATGCCGATTCGGAGGCACATCCGATCGTTCTTCAGAGATAATACGCCACAGCGCATCGACTACACCATAATAAGGCGCAGGCCTCAACTCCACGCAACCTCGTATTGGCTTTGCATGTCCGCGAGTCTGGACCTGCAACCTCCGCCTTACAGTCTCAAAAGGCAACGTCAACAACAATCCAACGCAGCTTCCAGCTAATTCTGCTACACCCCACGCAATCGGATTGTTTTCTTCCGTGATCTGTGCCTGGCCAATGTAGGAGGCGATGATTCCTGGAAGAGCGAGAGCAACGAGAGGGCGGAAGGCGGAGTCGATTATGGCGGGAATGAGAAGATTTGGATGGAGGTAGATTCCTTTGAGCCCGCCTTCGTCGCGAAGAATTTGGTTGAGGGCGTCTAGAGGTCCGGAGTAGGACCGGTAGCGAGGAATGAAGGATTGCACAATCATACGGGTACGGATCAAGTCGAGAGGGGAGAGAATAAATCCTGTTATTAAATGGGAAGCTACAGGGAGGAGAATCGTTGGTTGATGATATATTGATGGAGATAAGAAGATGGATTGCAAGGTGTTATGGATAATGGGTTGGAGTGTTGAGGAGAGGACTTCAGTGACGCAGGATGTGAGCAGGCCTACGAAAAATTATCGTGAGGAATGTTCCTTTTCTCAATAAGATAGGATTACCCTTCCATAAGGCCAACCAGCCTTCGCCTCGGAAGCGACCTATTCGTTTAATCATTCCCCATACACCGTCTTGTGGTTCAACGGGCATAACATATTCTGGCCGGGAATCCTCGTACAGAGCGTGTTGGTACTCTTCTTTGCGTACATGTGTGGAAGTAGGAGCTTCTGGATCGGCAAAGTACGAGTCGTCTCCACTGTCTGTATCACTCGTCTGTTAGAAATGTGTAAGTATGAGAAGTATCGAAGAAGCAATAGCCAAATACCTCTTCTTCAGGTATTTCATGTATAGGCTCTAGGTCTTGGACATCCCTCGGCACCCATTGTACTTGTAAAAGTAACTTGCCGACCTCCCAAGGCATTGCTATAGCTGTACTCGCGTACTGAAGCATAGCAGACGCCATAACCGTTCTGACAGCTTGCACGAGATTGATGTCGGATACATCAGTCAGGTCAGGCGATAACTCAAAGATGGAATTATGAGGTGCTCGTGGAGATTTCCATTGGGATGAAAGTGCACCAGGAACAGGCTGAGTGAAGTTGGTTGCTGCTGCTGCTGCTCCTGGAGCTAATGGAGCAGGAGGAGAGAAAGACCAAGCCGAGGATGGGTCTGAATAGAGGTCTCGAAGGGAAGAGGAAGAGTTCATTGCATTGTTCAAAGATTCCAGTGAGAGAAAGGCGCAAAAAGCAGCGACATGTAGATTACGTCATGTAAAGCTCTTCCGGTCCGGCGGCCATCCGGCTAAAGCGTCGGCCGGAGTTTTTTCTTCAAGTTCGCTGGGCTACATAGTCAGTACTTAGTGAACATTTCATATGTCGCTCTCATTGAAAGGTGATCCTTGATCAGAACCAGCGACAATTCTCTAAATCGAGCCCAAAGCGAATAGGCGGTTTTTGAGCACCGGAGTTCGTATCTTTGTGGCGGCAGCGATAAGGTACAGTGAATACAAAAGACAGCTTTCCGGGACCTTTCCCATCCGATTTCTTTCAGCAAAGGTGCAGAAATTCCGTTCGCCGAGTCTGAGCTCTTAAGAATTCAAAGCTCTACCTGGCTTTAGAATAAAACTAGTGCCAAACAACAAGAATTCTGCCAGAAAAAGAATTCCTCGACGTCGAGATTGGAAAAATTGAATGATGCAATTGATGGCCGACGCTTACATGGCGGTTCTGACATCACCATCATTTTCCACACCAGTTTGTGTATATTTCATACCCCCACCATCCTTGATTCTTTCTTTTCTTTTTCTCTCTTATCACTATGCCAGGCGATGGCAATGGTGCCGCAAACGGCGCAGAAGACCAACTCAAGCACGATGCCACCAAAGGTCGCGTCGCTGTCCATACCTTTGACCCAGATGCTTCACCAGCACAAAAGGCTGCTGCTGCAGGTAAGGCTAAGGACCAGCTCAAGGGTGTACAACCGAAATCAGAGGAAGGAGGCGAAAGAGGTCAGCGGCCTGATCCATTTTTGCTGAACACTTTATTCTTAATGTCGACTCCGTAGAGGTTCAAATTGACCATGGAAATTCCAACATCATTCCAACAATCAACATTCAAGACGTCGACGGCGAGAAGAAGATTCAACAAACAAACGGAAATGTTACCACTGATGTAGAAGACACCACGCCATCGCCGCCAGGCGCCATGCCTACAGGACCCGCAGTTGACATACCCGAATGGTATAAAGTCGGCTGGCGCGCAGTCTCTGGTATTGACCTTCCTCCATTACCAGAAGGCGAAGAGAAAGATCGTTCGGTTTTGAGCACCTTTCTTGGTGAACAATTCTACGGTGATTGGTATCACAACGCTGCCATCATTGTTTTTGTGCGTGAATAAGTCTCATCCGAACCCAGAATAGCTCAAATAACGCCACTTACTGCATCCTTGCCTTCCATTCCTCTAGGCCGTCTTTACTTCTCACTTCCTAACACGTTTTCATTTCGGTTGGGGCTGGCTGTTCATCATCCTCGCGGTATGCAACACGTACTACACTACATCCATGGAACGAACCAGAAGACAGTCTCGTGATGATATCCAAAGAGAGCTGGTCAAGTCACGTCTAGCTTCCGAGCACGAAACTGCGGACTGGATTAATAACTTCCTCGATCGGTTCTGGCTTATTTACGAGCCAGTGCTGTCAACGACCATCGTCAGCTCTGTTGATCAAATACTCAGCACGAACACTCCTGCTTTCCTAGACTCGCTACGACTCAGTACATTCACTCTTGGAACCAAAGCACCACGTATTGACAAAGTCAGAACCTTCCCCAAAACAGAAGATGACATTGTTATGATGGACTGGGGTATTTCATTCACCCCAAATGATGTCTCCGACATGACGCCCAAACAAGCTGCAGGGAAGGTTAACCCAAAGATCGTTCTTTCAGTCAGAGTCGGCAAAGGTCTCGCATCGGCAGCCATGCCTATTCTTCTGGAGGACATCACGTTCAGCGGGCTCATGCGTATCCGTATGAAGCTCATGTCAAACTTCCCCCATGTACAGATAGTCGATATTTCTTTCTTGGAAAAACCTGTCATCGACTACGTCCTCAAACCCATTGGTGGAGAGACGTTTGGCTTTGACATCGCCAATGTTCGTTGTGTTCAATTCTTTCGGTTGCGGAATCTGACCCTTTTTGACTCACAGATGCCCGGCTTGTCGTCCTTCATTCGCGATATGACACATGCCACACTTCAGCCGATGATGTACGACCCGAATGTGTTCACTCTAAACTTGGAACAGTTGCTTTCGGGCACGCCTCTTGATTCTGCAATTGGCGTTTTACAAATCACCGTCAACTCTGCGCGAGGCATCAAGGGAACCAAGATAGGTGGTGGTACCCCAGACCCCTATGTCGCTATCGCCATTAACAATCGTGCGGAAATGGCACATACCAAATACAAGAACAATACGCACGTCTTTTTTCTTAGCGAAATCGCGTGATGCATTCTTAATACCTTTTTATCGACAGGTATAATCCCACATGGATGGAGACTAAGTTCGTGTTGGTCAATTCATTGTCGGAAACGTTGAACTTGAATTTGTATGACTACAACGATCACCGAAAGGATACTCTTCTGGGTACGGCTACGTTCGAACTCGCTCAGCTTCAGGAAGATGCTGTCCGTGAAGGTCTTACCTCACATTTACTGAAGGACGGAAAAGATCGAGGCGAATTGAAGTATGACCTCTCCTTCTACCCCGTTCTGAAGCCTGAGGAAGGACAAGAGGTTCCGGATACCAGTAAGTGCATGCATCAGTCCTAGTATATACACTAATCTGATACCCGCGCTTACAGAGGTTGGAATCGTCCGTCTCACCGTGCATCAAGCCAAAGAGCTCGACCACACCAAATCTCTTTCTGGAGACCTCAATCCTGTCGCTAAGATCTATCTCGGGGACAGCAACACCGCGATTCATGCCACAAAATGTATCAAGCACACCAACAGCCCCATCTGGGAAGAACCACACGAGTTCCTCTGCGCCGACAAAAACTCTTCTGTCATCACTGTGAAAGTTATCGATGATCGTGATTTCTTGAAAGATCCTGTGGTGGGTTATATGTCTATCAAGCTGGCGGATCTGCTGGTGGCGAAGAATGAGGCGAGAGATTGGTTCCCGTTGAGTCACTGTAAGAGTGGGAAGGTCAGGTTGAGTGCGGAGTGGAAACCATTGAATATGGAGGGCAGTTTGGCTAGTGCGGAGCAGTATACCCCGCCGATTGGTGTCGTACGACTACATTTGGATAAGGCGAGTGATGTGAAGAATGTCGAGGCAACGTTGGGAGGAAAGGTAAGTTTCAATGTGTTTTGCTTAAATCTTTCGTGGTGCTGATTCAAAATGGTCGAAGAGCGACCCATACGTCCGCGTTCAGGTCAACAACGTTACCAAGGGCAGGACGGAGGTTATTAACAATAGTAAGCGAACAGTCAAGTCTGAATGGTCAATAACGCTAATTCCTTTGCAGATTTGAGTCCTGTGTGGGATCAGATACTTTACATTCCTGGTGCGTTCATAGTTCCACTGGCGCATGATTACTGATCCTGATGTCGTTGTAGTACACTCTCTAAAGGAGACGTTGCTGTTGGAGTGCATGGATTATCAGCATCTAACGAAGGTTTGGAACACATACGCTCAAAATATACCTGCTCCTAATCAGAAATATCACAGGATCGTTCTCTCGGATCCGTAGATCTGCACGTTGAGGACCTTGCAGTTGAACACGACGACGTCCAATACCCCTACAAATCTACTGGTGTTAAAGAGGCTACTGACCCAATCCGCCTTGACAAAGGCGGAGGGCTCAAAGGGACCTTGCATTACAAGGCGGAATTCGTACCTGCCCTCAAACTCAAAGGTGGTGTTCAGTTCAACGACACTGGCGCGTCAGCATTCGCGAAGGGTGTTTCAGGTTCCTCGAGTTCCCAGGATTCCGATGCTGGATCGTTCCGCTCCGCGGGATCCAAGGCTGATGAAGCTGGTCAAGACGTCCCAGATGGAGTGACTATCTCTGAGTCTCCCAAGACACATACCAAAGGAGCCAAGTCGACGGATACGACGGCAACGAATGCGACTGGGGGGACTGTGGGTACTACAGGGACCGCAGAGACTTCTGACGAGACTCACGAGGATGTGGGTGTTGAGATGAGTAAGGATGAACTGTTGGCTCAGCAGTCCGGTATCATCGTCTTCAACGTCATCTCCGGTAGACTGGCCAAAAAGGCCCGGGTCGAGATGCTGCTGGATGATGGTTATTGGCCATGCTTTAGCACGAACCGTGCAAGAAGTACCAAAGCTTCGTGGGCCTACGTTGGAGAGGGCTTCGTTAAAGAACTCGACTTTAGTCAAGTGTGGATCAGACTTAACGAGGCGGATGAAGGTGATAAAGACGATATTATCGCCGAATGGCGCGGTGAAACCAAGAATTTCTTGTCTTCGACTCTGGTAATTCTCTTGTAACTCATCCGTCTGCCATGCTCTGATCCTCTTCTCAACAGGACTCTGCTCAAACCTTCACACTCAACGACTCAGAAGAGAGAGGCACATCTACTGTCACAGTCGAGGCTCGATATATTCCTGTGCCCGTTGTTCTGGAAGCTCGCGAAAGTATCAACAGTAGGTGTTTTGTCCTATTACAACATCGATGGACGCTCAGTATTTACATAGATCAGGGTGTGCTGAATGTGACGTTACTAGATGGTCGGGATATACATGCTGCTGACAGAGGAGGTTTGTTTTCATCCTTCGCATCTGATATGTCCTTCATTCAATCATAAACTCAGGGAAATCCGATCCGTTTGCCGTATTCACTTTGAACGGACAAAAAGTTTTCAAATCACAGACGAAGAAGAAAACACTGAATCCCGAATGGAACGAGCAATTCCCTGTGTCAGTAGTAAGTATAATCACATTTGAGTTAATTTGATACAGCTAATGAAGTGCATCCAGACTTCTCGTGTGGCTGCTGACTTCAATGTGGAGTTATTCGACTGGAATCAAATTGAGCAAGCCAAGAGCCTTGGTTTCGCACAAATTGACCTAGCTGAATTGGAACCATTCCAAGCAACCGAGAAATCGCTATCGCTGTCATCTCATAAGCATGGTGATAAAGGACATCTTCGTTTACGACTGATGTTCCAACCAGAAGTCATTGTCAAATCCCGCAAGAACACCTCAACGTTCTCAACCGCGGGTAGGGCAATGACCCAAATAGGTGGTCTGCCAATGTCCGCTGGCAAGGGCGTTTTCCATGGGGTCACAGGTATCCTCAAGAAAGGACATAAAGGGGATGATGCCGTTGACTCTCACAATCTCCCCGACCTTCCTGCTGGACAGCAATCTCATCCTGTTGGCACCTCGGACCTTGCTACTTCGGCTGGCAGTCCGTTCCCGCCCTCTTCTTCCATGGAAGGCTTACCAGTTTCATCGAGTAATGAACCTGGGACCCTTCGCGTAACGGTAATAGATGCAAAAGACTTATCAGGAGGTGATGCAAAAGCATATGCTATTATCAGGGTTGGAGATAAAGAGCAGAAGACGAAGCACTCAGGCAAGACTGCTAGTCCCGAATGGTATGCGTTTTTCTTGTCTTTCTAAGCAAGGAACATTGAACGTGAAACGCCTTGCTCACAGGAACGAACAGTTCAACTTCGCCGCCAGCTCACTGACACCGAAGCTGTACGTTTGGGTTCATGACCATAAAACTTTAGGAAAAGATAAATTGCTGGGAGACGCCGAGGTCGACGTGCGTTCATTCTTTATTAGCAGCGTCTTTAATAATGCTCATTCTGCGCGCATAGATTTGGCGTCACATATCTTCTGAAGGAGTAACAGCAGCCGAGGTCACTATCGAGTTGCATAACGGTTCCGGACTTTTGCGCCTTCGTTTAGAGTTTGACTCATCCGTGAACCCAACCCGAAGATCATCGATTTCTTCGGGAGAGCGTGCAAATACGTCTAGGACGCTCTCTATCGCTTCGCCAAGCCGGTTTAGTATCAGTGGGCGCCGCAAGGGCGGAGACGATGACTAAAGGACTTTTAAATTCATTTTTCTGCCATCCTTCTTTCCTTTCTTTAAAGCTCGCGTTCGCAAACTTCCCCCTTGGATTTGTCCTAAAATTCGTATGCTAACTTAAGCAAACGGCGAGCAACCATGCTTGTTGAGTAATATGATACACTAAAATTCTCTTTCTTCTTTCTCGCCTTGAATACCAACTCGCGGTCTCGAATTCTTAACCTTTCATTTGTTTTACCATTTCAAGATTCTTTCGCAATGTACGTGTAGGATATCTGCTGTATTGCATTTCGTACAATTCATCCTCAAGCCTTACACTTCGAGTCTCGCTAAGTGAAATCAATTTTCTAGTGAAGAAATGAAGAAATTGAACTACGCCGCTTTGAATCTGTACACTAGTGAGACCCAGTGGGTGGAGTTCCAAACATCTTAAGCAGCCCTATATGCCCTCCTATTGCAGCCCAAAGACTGTCTTTCTGTGGAGAGGAGCAAAGTGAATGCAAATTAACTGTGACAATGGCCAGGCTCACTATCTCATATTTGACACCAAATTCTTGAGCGGTCTGACGTACAATTTTCGCAACTGCAGGAAGGTGCTCCTGCGCAACAGAAGGAAAGAGATGGTGAACTACCTGATAAATGATCATGGACGAGTAAACACTGGGGGGTAGTGATAAAAGGCGCATAAGACATACCTGGTAGTTCAAAGAGCCAGAAAAAAAGGTCATCAATGGCTTATCGTGACTGTAGTCTTGCGCGGTTTCCACTTGTAAGCGTGCCCAGTCCATATCGATATTCCCTGTCTTCGGATTCACTTGAGGAAATGCTACACTATTGACGAGGTGTGTAGCCTGGAAAATCATTGTAACGATGATCGAGAAGGTAAAGCTGAAAGGAGTATATCATATAATTATCATAAACATAATTTCAGAAAAAAAAAGAACCACTCGCTCTGTCAAGAGGAACGCTGCAGTAACTTTCAAAAGTGTGTTTCCCCAGAACAATGGTAAGGCAATCCTCGTCATATGAAAAAAAAACTAATGGAGAAAGTGCAATGAAGTCGAAAATGGATAGAATAGAATGTACGGAAGGGCTCTCACTTTACCGCCCCAGAAGATCATATTCTGGGAGACAGTGAAAGCATTGACTTTGAGTGGTCCTCGGCGCTATCGGTCAAAGTCAGGTTGAGGATGCTGTGAGTTTACTACTTTTGATACTGACGCCTCTATAGTAATTGCATAAATCTCCAATCCGGATAGAGATCCCGAGGAAAAAGTAGAGAAAGGGAGAATATATGGGCTGATATTTGTAGATGGCAGAATACTCTTGAGAATGTTTGATGCGGTAAAATTCCATGTCCGAGGTGTCGATGTCGGAATCATAGCCTTCGACATTTGTGAAAATGTGGTGGCTCATAACATGTTGATACGCCCTGAAAGCAAAGCAGGTAGTAGCACTTGTCAGTCTCCGTATGTCAGTCTGAAAGAAATGATATACCACAGCGTACTAGAGGACCCGTTGAAAAAATCATGTCCCATAGCGAGAAGTCTCCACATTGATGGGTTGTGACCAGCGGCCCCATGAGAACCATCATGAAAAGCACAAACACTATACTGAGCTAGTGCTACTCCTTCAACGATTGATAAGACATAGAACATTGACCTGGTGTTGGAAAATGTTGACCACTGCAACCAGTAAAAACAACATATAGCGACAGTGGTGAGGATATATCTGACATAGCCGGATGGAGAGTATTTCCGGTCAATCTTCGAAGACCGGAAATAGTCATTGACGCGTTTCTTTAACGTCAATGAAAACTCATCTTCTGGAGGAAACGAAGGAACATCTTGGCCGGACAGAATTCCAATTTGGTATTTGTGCAGAACCTGATGCTGTGCTTGTCCGTGATAGGACTTGAAAACTTGCGTAACCTATGCGGGAGCGAGCATGTAAAAAGAATAGACGCACTCAGGAATAAACTAGCAAGAACCGTACATCTTTTCCTGCAGCCAAATATATGAACTCCCACCCGCCTGGGTGTTGGTCCATGAACTCAGTCAAGTCATACACCTGGATAACAGAGAGGATGAAAATGAAAACAGCGTAGGTAGGAAATTAGACCTACATCCCTATCTACAGATACCCATGCTTCGTCTAGCTTGCATGCTGCTCTCAGTCTTTCAAGGGGTATCACATTCGATTTACAATCTGGCACGGCGAGTTCGATCTCTGGATTGCGAGTGTGCATAGTGTAAGTTGAAATGAAGAGCGGCACAATGATCTGTGAGGATATCACTGCGTTGGAAGTGCATGCTAGTGTTCTTTTATAGGCACTCGAGCTCGTGCGAAGCTGCCGGATGAGCTGGCAACCTGACTGCTGTCTAATATGCTTGGTATAAGCACGCCAGTTTGTCAACTTGTGTATAGCTGTCCAACGTCTCAAGGGTTTGGGTTTGGAGCTAAACTTCATTGAATCTAGTCAAAACCCCTTCAACAATGACAATAGCGTCCAAAGATAATCATGAACCGACAATTTGCAATGAATCAGTTAAAAACAACGAAAAGATCGGTGAAGACTAGAACCATGATTCTAGCTGCGCGGACAAGATATGAACTGTTATTGCCATTGCATTTAACTTGACGTACAGAAACACGACTATGGAGACCTATGACCTGTTGACTACGAAGCACATAGCACTAGCAAAATAGAATGCATTACCTCTAATATGAGAATTTACCTCCACAATGGCTCAGGCCCTGACTCCACTACCGGCACCAACTGCAGTGGATACGTTTCCATTGGGTGGACGACCGCCAGGTCTCCTTCCAGGGCCTGATCCGATGGATCCTCCACGACTACTACCACCTCGGGATCCTCTTCCGCCTCTTCCACCTCTCAAATTTGGATGGCCACCACCCATCCCAACACCATAGCCACCTGGGCGCATGCCTCCATGACCGACACGCCCAGGTTCACCAAACGTCGCAACATTCTTCACTCGCTCCTCTTCACGCCTTGCTCGGGCAACTTGGGCTCCATTCGCACCACCACGAGGACCTGCACTACCACCTCCACCCTGACCAGGAGTAAGCGAGTCAAAGAACGATGCGGATGGATCGTAGGCCTGGGATGATTTTGAATTGCCAGCTGAACTAGTTTTCTTCTTGCTGCCATCATCATCATCCTCTCCAGAGGAAGTTTGGTCCGAGTCGTTATGCGCTTTAACGAACCGCCGATTGGCGCTCTCAAAATCAAAATCTGACGTTGGCACTTTGAGCGTTGCAACGCCAGATGCACCTCCTCGACGTCTGGAACCAGTGCCATTAGCCGGTTGCTGCTGGGAAACCCGAAGGTCACCCAAGGCACGCTCAACAGTTTCTAGCGAAGCTGTGGCTGTGTGCAATCGTTGAGCTCGTGCGCGTGCGACAGCAGCAGCTGAAGAAGCTCCTCCTCCGCCTGCGCCTGTTGATGCCGGTGTCTCTTGGGCATACTGCGATGGCGCAGGTTGTGGCTGCGCGAACGGTGCTTGCTGTTGGGCCAATGGTGGAAGTTGAGAAGGAAGTTGAGAAGAAGCACCTAGCACGGCTGGATCGTCGTGGACGCTTCTTCCTCTTGGAGGTTCTACAGACTGATCGACAGCGAGGTCCTTGACCTCTGAAGCACGGAAGATGATGTATTCGTAGGGGTCTGGAACGGGTGGGATGAATTCTTGTGGCGGGCGTCGATTTTCAGTACCCATAGAGTACACTAAGAGCAAACGTGAATATAAAGTCAGGACAAAGAGAAGCAGGACAGAAGAAACTGAACCGACCTTTGGATAGCTGGATGGTGCTCGCTAATGGGTCGATTCCTGCCAGGATACCCCGATACCGCACATCTGAATGAGAGATGAGTGATATAGGCTTCCTGTAGGGACGCGTCAGATGCAGCAGCAATTCTCCTCTAATTTTATAATAAAAAAGGATTTAGAGATGAACACGTACCCAATGAAACTGGTGGCCATCTTCAAAAGCAATCTTTGAACTTCTCTTTAAAACTTTTTCGTCTCTTTTTCGGTTGTATGCCCTTCTTTTTCTTTCAAACTTGGTAGTAGGAGTTGATTAGCTGAAGGATCAAGTAATTCGCAGGATGAAAACAAGACAAAGAAGGAAACACGCGGAACAGAAAATCGTGAGAATTGACCGAGCGCCCCGGCGTCAAGAGAACATTCGAGGAATTACGTAAACCTTCACCGACCTCTCGAAAAAAAACATTGGCTCTCATGATTGCTACATAATACGCAATGTACGTGAACTTGCGCCTTTACGTTTGGTACATATAAAGTTGGAGATACTACTGCATTTGTGCATATCCCGCACCGTCTTGATCGAAAGAGAGAAATCTAGGTAACTTTGACGGGTTCGATGCTCCAAAAGCTCTCTGCGTATTCAAGGATCGCTCGGTCTGAACTGAACTTGCCCATCTATAAATTAAAGAGATTGATCAATGACATTGTAGCTAATGTTTGAAGAATACAAGCTTACATTGGCAGTCGTCCGAATCGACTTCTTGATCCACTCTTCCTTGTCGAGATACGCTTGGTCGACCATCTCCAAAGCGCCGATGTCTGTAATGTTGAGCAGTAAGTGCTCTGAAATCAACAGTCAAATGAATAAAACGTACACGAATCGAAATCCTCCGTGATGAGATAATAGTCGTTTTGGCGGATGGTATTCAGCAGACTGACGGATAAATTGAGGACTTGAATCGAATGAAAGAGCCTCCACTCACGGCTCATACACTCCTCCATCTCCGAACATGCCACCGGATATCTTGTCTAGAACCTTTGCCAACGCAGGGCATTTTTCCTCTACAGGAACAGGGTGATACATGTGTTGATACCGAAGGTCTTCGACAGCACTAAGCAAAGTAAATGATCATAAACAAGCTTTGAAAGATCTGACGATATGCCACACTCACGGAGTCAAGTGGCCGAAGAAGACTACCATGCATCCTCAGTACTCGGAATTTCGACCAATTAAATCGTGATACGCACAGACATTGTTCTCTCCGACTGCCTCCGCAATCTCGATGTTAGCACCGTCTAATGCATAGGTAAACACAACCACAGCAATATTCTCTTGAACAAATTTTCACACACCGACAGTTCCGACCAACAATCCTCCATTCAAACAAAACTTCATGTTCGACGTGCCTAATCGCGAGTTCGACATTGATACAAAGACTTATACAAAGAAGACGCACCTGATGCTTCAGTCCCAGCCGTACTGATGTGCTGAGAGATATCCGAAGAGGGAATGAGCACTTCCGCCAACGACACGGAGTAGTCTGGGAGAAAGTAGACAGTAAGAAGATTGCGCGTGTCTGGGTCAGCGTTGATGATTCTAGCAGCATTGACGATTAGGCGAATCGTCTATTCAACGAATGCTTGTGAGCACGAGAGATATATCGAACGAAGAAAATCAGACCAATTTCGCAATATAGTCTAGCCAAGGATGTATTAGCCGGTGGACAAAGTTGAACTTTTAACGGACTTACATCCGGGTGCAGCTTTACCGGCGAAGAATACAACACGAGGGTTGACCTTCTTGCGTTCGGCAGCTGACATTTGCTTCAGAGTCAAGTACCTCTAATGATTCCGCCAGAAGTCAGGCCAAGTCATCGAGAAAGGAAAGACACAGTTAACGACGTACATGGATA
Organism: Lentinula boryana; assembly: GCA_027886635.1. Lineage (NCBI taxonomy): Eukaryota > Fungi > Basidiomycota > Agaricomycetes > Agaricales > Omphalotaceae > Lentinula > Lentinula boryana. Next base: position 10,073 of record MU790857.1, on the reverse strand, counting down.
ACGCCTAGGATGTTCAAAGTTTGTCGCTGGCAAAATCGCCTTTCATTAGCGAGTGTCTAGAATATAAAATAACGTTTTTGACACATACCTTATACTCATGCAGACGCTATAATCGAAACATCAGCACCGAATCCCTAATGGGTTACTGAGCAAAATAATTTGACCTTGATCTGCACATCAAACATTGCATTCGTGTTCACCGTCAAACCCAAGGTCGTCTCTACGTGGTGCGCCAACCTCTCCTTATTGCGCTGTTTAATCGCTGCCCATTCCTTCCGGAATTCTGCATCTTCGGCATATGGCAACAATCCCTTCAACATATCGAGGTCCTTGAGCCACACGCTTTTGTCAACCTTGAGGGTCTTGCTGATGAGTGCACTAAGTTCAGGGTTGCACTATAGTAAGAAATGAATCGGTAAATGTGGGCGGGCGGGATAATATAGCGGAGAGTACCTGATCTAACCATCGACGTGGAGTAACTAGTGGTTTGTGTTGAGCATTGCTGCCGAGGGGTACCAACAAAACGACTTACTTCCATTGGTGACGTTGCTGAACCTAGAGCGAATGCCATTCAAGCTTTTGGCCAACCTCTGATATATGATTGCTTACTTGCTTTGCCCTTCAAACTCCACAAAATCTTTCAAGATGGTCGTCTTCACAAGATCGCTGTGTAACTACGAAGCCTCAGCAATTCGTTCGACGAGTCAGTTCAAATATAGAGAACATACTTCTGCAACACCGTTGACTTTACGGCTCCCTACATAATTTGGACTAGTTACCACCGGATGAAAACACCGTAGCCTGATACTTACCGATGCAAGCAAGATGCGCCATGCGGACCTGCTTGGGGAATCCCTCTAGAGAACGCGGCGTAAGCAACATATACATAAGCTGGGAGGCTGTAACAGACCTTCAATCAGTGACATTCTTGCCAGTCTGTCTCTGTCTCCCGGGAACTTCTTTTCGACAGCTGAACTGTTTGTCAGAACAGTTGATTCAAGAAGAACGGTCTGACGGTATACCTTGCAAGAAAAACCTTCATCAGGTAGAACCTGCGATTAGTTTCGGATAATAAGTGCACATGGTTCAACAACATACAAATTCTGCAAGCGTACAAACTCGCATTAGTTCTGCAAGAAAAAAAGGCTGATCGTAACGACTCACGATATCATAGATAATCTGCATATGTCTGAAGTAGTTTGAAGAAAGCTTCATCAATTTTATGTCGTTATGCAAAATATAGATCACAAACCTAGGCAGGAGATGTTCCATTAAGGGGACTGGCCATTTCTCCAAAGCTTCCTAAAAACCAGTCTCAATTCAGATAAGACTTCGTAAGCTCAGAGTGAAATGCTCACAGGCAAAACAGTGTGATTGGTGTAAAAGACCGTGTTGGTGACAATGTCCCAAGCTTTGCCCCAAGGAATTTCCTCCTCGTCAATGAGGATACGCATGAGTTCTGGAATGGCCAGAGTGGGGTGCGTCTGTAGAAGGCATTCAATCATTGACAAGCGTTATCACGAGTCGCAAGGCATACATCATTCAATTGTATGGCAACATCTAAAGACGACGTGATCTGTCAGAGCGAGTAGGCCGTAGATAGTATTAGTAGGGGCTCACAGTCGGGGAACTCGGAAAATGGCTTTCCAATGTTCTTGAACCTTCTAACGATGTCCGCAAGACTGGCAGCGGTCCAAAAGCTAGCGAAAGTTTCTAAGCAATGTGTCATTCATTCCGAAGTTGCTCACATACTATTGTTGCTTCAAACGGAGCTCTTTTCCGACTAGGTGAGTATAGGATAATTGTGAGCGATCACGGCTTTCGTATTAACACTTTACTCACATGTCCTACAAAGACGTATCCAGATTCAGCATTAGACACGCGTAGATATGGAAGATTGAGCGCACGTGTGATCATTAGGATACAAAACAGAGGTTATTGCGGCTGCACTGTTGGACGATTCAACAGCATGTTCATAGTCGCCAGCTGTGTATCACAGATATAAGTAATGAATTTGACCCGAATAAGTAACACACACCATTGAACGAGTTCAAATCGAAACCCCTCTTCGGTTTACTTTCCCAAAGCCTCAGATTGTTCGTGTTTTTCGTGTAGCAGCCGGGAACCATGACGTCATAAGCAACGGCAAGTACCTCTTGTCCTCCTTGCCAAAGTGCACGCCCATCTGGTAGACGTTCTGCGGTGCCATAGAAGCGCACTTCGTAGGAAACATCAAGCCGTGGAAGCTATAATTATAGATGATTGATGTGAATTGCGAAAATTGAATTTTAGGCGGCAGTCTACCTCCCATGGGTTTTCGCCTCCAGCCAACCAAGGGTCAGGTTGCTTTGAAGTTGTATGAGCACAGTCTAGAGTAGCGAGAATGTTAAGGACCCCATACCTCTAATTGTTGGCCCTCCGGAGAAATGAGCTGATAGATCGTGTCAGGAACTGATATAGAAGATGATGCAGAAACTATACCTGCTGAAAGATTCCGTACTGGTATCTCAATCCATATCCCCATACAGGCAGCTCCTAGACTCGTCCATAAACAAAAATACTCTTGCTCGAAAGGGTCAAGCCTCACCTGGGAAGCAGAAGAGTCGAGATAACAAGCAGCAAGCCGTCCCAGGCCACCATTTCCAAGCGCGGCATCCCGTTCTTGTTCCAATAGATCCTCCATATTGAACCCGAGCTTTGTAACACCTTCACGGTATTGATCCTTCAGACCGAGATTTAGAAGCTATCAGGCGATGTCAGCACATAGGAGAAACGATCAATTCTGACAGAGACGCACGGCATTGTCGAAAGTACGACCCATTAAGAACTCCAGAGAAAGATAATACGCCCTCTTCGGTGCTTTGCGCGTATAGTGCATCTGCGTTTCATTCCAGTTGAGCTGCGAGACCCGAAGACATTGAGCTTTCTGTGACGCGTCCGCGTGAATAAATGGCAACTTACGATAAGATCGTCTCGGACGGATAGCGCGGCAGCTTGGTATGCACCAAGATTGTCTGAGCTGGTATTTTAGTCTCTGTATCGATTATGAGACATTATATAGTACCTAGATTATAAGCCTGGCGTGCCAAAGAGGTCTGAACATGATTGACGATGGATTTGGTGACAGAAGAAACGTCTGGACATCGTTAAACGTTAAACTGGATCTCCGTGTGTATGATCCAACAGATCAAGCCACTCACCCGTGTTGACAGATCTGGAGCCCTCTTTCCAGACCTTTTCGTCACCTCTTGGCCATTTTTCTTTGCCTGTTTCGTCTGTTTCTGGCGTGTATCCTTGAAGGAAAACAGTATGAGCAAATTGGTACTTGTAGCGCTCAACAGATATTTTGGCACGGACCAGTCAAAGTTCGTACATGCCTTCTAGGTCTTACAGGCTTTCCAATAGTATTTGGATCAATAACAGAGGTCATGGTGAAAGTAAACGAGTCGAAGAGACTCGGGAATTCTTTTATTCGAGAACTAGTCCTTGGTCACGTCATGGGTAGATTTTGTCAGGTCCATCAAATATCGCTGATCAGAATACAAATATACAAAATGGAATGAACTAGAACGGGCTTGAACTCGGATAATCACATCGAATGCTCCACCACAAATCAGAACGTCGTCGTGCTGGGCCGTGAACTGAAGCATAGAAGCATAGAAGTTTTATTACCCACAATAAGTGCGGAATCAGAGAAGAAACTTTGGTTCTACTGTGACCGAGATAAGATAGCTTTGTTGTTTGTGTAAAGAGGGGTGTAGTATGGCCATTAAGTGTTAAACCTTGTTCTAATATTACTGTTAGAACTTTAATATGACCGCCTCCCTATTTTTCCTATCCGATATCGATATGATCGTAAGCGAGCAGGAAACATAGCACTCCAAGGTTATATTGCAGATGTCTCTCGCAACATAAATGATACTGTATATCCCTATCTTACTTAGAGCTTTTGTAGACACAGTCTGTGGGCATGCTCCAAAACCCACAAGACGTACTTTCTATCACAGAACTTGCCTATATCGTCCGCCGTGCTTGGTTTGTTTTTTGGGTAGAGCACTATTTTCTCGAGTATCTTGATTAACATTTACAGGAATTACCATTCCCCAACAAATTGCAACAAATGTAACAGATACATGGTCGTACATGATACAAACCCATTTTCTAAACAAATCTAGGAGAAAAGATGAGAAGAAATCAACTCGATTCTGAATCCCTCATTTTTTCGTTCACTTCAGCGATACCATTTCCATCATGTTTGACTTCATTTGTGCCCTCGTGTGGAAGACCGTTCCCGTTTTGCATGGTAGAACGCTGATGTAGCGCGTTATCCGGTCGACCATGTCGATCCCCAGCAGCTACGTGCTGTTCTGATGGATTGGTACTGTTCATGAACAACCCATCCGTGAAGTCTCGTCGGATTTCGATGTAATCAGTGGCAAATTCACCAATCTGTACGCCAAAGCCCATTTTAAGTTTAGCTCGAAACTTTGGGGGTTGAAAAAGATTACCTCGACTTCGTCCATACCAAGAGATTCGTCCTCGGGAGTGCTTCGAAGTTTCAACCCAGGTATCACGTCGATAATTTTCGCAAGTAGGGCAGTTACGACGAAGCTATACGAGCATGTTGCGCAAATGTATGCAAATTGAATGTAGAGCTGTTTCCAATTGTGATCCATAAAACCTCCTGGTGTAGATGTGTTGACACCATCAAGCCGGATAACCTCGTTCGTCCCAAAGAATCCGTTCAGGAAAAGGCCGACTATACCACCGATAGCGTGCTCCGCAAATAAATCCAAAGCATCATCAATTTGGAAGTGGAACTTTACTAAAACCAAAACATGGTCATGGACAGAGGATTTGGAGAGATACAGATTACTTACACTTGGTAGCCAGATTGCATGCAGCACCCGAAACAACTCCAATTATCACCGAGGCCCAAGGATGCACGAATCCTGACGATGGTGTTGCGGCGACGAGGCCAGCAATGGTTCCAGAGCAGAAACCCACCATACTCCAATGTCTTTCGTATCGGTAATCCATTATACACCATACCATACCACCAAATGCAGCAGCGAGCATGGAGTTCCATATGGCGACTATCGCTCTGAGGTTGGCGCCACTGAGAATTTTGTCTGAACAAAGGCATGAAATCTGTGGACGATGATATAAGGCTCACAAGGCAGAACCACCGTTAAAGCCTAACCAGCCGAACCATAGCAGGAAGGTCCCCAGACAAACGAGCGAAACATTATGGGGACGGAAGTTGAGCAGCTCCTTCTCTTGTCTACGACCTATGACCCAAGCCAGGGCTAATCCACTCACACCGCTACCTATCTCGACCGGACCTCCGCCTGAATACATGGTATCGTCAAATGACCTTCACACGGGAGAAGAGTTGTGGAGTTTATGGCTTGCCTGCGAAGTCGAGTACTCCCCACGAAAATGCCCAGCCATTTGCTCCCCATACCCAGCAAGCTAAAGGACAATATACCAGTGTTAACCAAGCAAACGTGAGGACCATTGCGGGTAGAACTCGGCCACGTTCTAGGTTCCCCGTCAAGAATGGTATGGATAATTGATTCCAAAGGAATATATCTAATACGCACCAGCGATGCCGCCCATCAGGATTCCAATTGTCACGCAGGCAAATTCCATCTGGAAGAAGCTGTATAGAATTTCTGGAATCAGAGGGGAACCAGGGGAGGGATCCCCGAGTACTTTCATGAGACCGAAATTACGAAGATTTCCGATGTAACCGCTAGTGGCTGAGGATGAGAAGGCGAGAGAGTAGCCCCAGAACCACCACTGAAAAATGCCAACAGCATTGCTGGCTAAGAAGGATTTAGAGTCTATGAACAGGTTCGATAATAGGTGTGGAATGTACCTGCGACAGCCCAGATCAACGATACTGTCAACAGAAAGTGAGATCTGGCGACAAAAGCCCATGAGAAGAAGAGAGATATACGCACAAGCGCTTTTTCGACGAGCGAGTCCTGAGTACAGGAATGCTAAGAAGAAGCGTGAACAATGATCAGCATGTCATGAGTATTCAAAATCAAAGTCGACTATGCGTACCTAGCCCAGGGACCATGAGCAGCACCATTGCGCCAGCCACGATGATAAACGAGACATCGCCGCCATCGAAGCTACAGTCTGGATGAGCACGACAATATTCAACCTTGAAAAGGACGCACGAAGTGGAATCAGCTCCTAAACAGAGATGACAATCATGAAATCGTGAACAAACGTGTACACTGTATGTCTGGACGGAACGTACGAGGTAAGTATGAGCGATGATTCTCAGCGACAGCACGTCCAGCAATGTCCATAGTAGTTTTCAGAGGTGTTCGCGTGGGGAAAGTGTCGGATTAATTCTTAGAATTGGAGTCAATGACACGAATGGAATTGGTGCGGCTTCTCCTGATGGTCACAAAAACAATTCAGAATTCGAATAGACATGAAAAGATAAGCATACGTGAGCTTTCTGGTGTAAGGAATACAGCTCTGCTGCGTATGGCGAGACTGAGCAAGATCCGATGTCTGTCCTCATCGTTGACGTTGAGTTCTTAGAAAGTTAGACGTTCCCGTGATCGTTCATAAACCGGCAATCGAGTGATCAGCCAGTATAACATTTATTATAGAGCAGTAGTACAGTACATCGTAGATAATACAGAAAGAGAACGATTAACAACATGGGAGGTAATTTTCGTTATAGATCATGAATACGTATAGTCCAAATCAACAGGCGGTAACGGCGAACCGGAAGTGCCTAACCAAATATGTATGAGAATGTACAGGTGTCAGGCAAAGCTCACCTGCGTGATGAATAACACGATCCCTATTCTCATCCTCACTCTCATTATCGACTGATCCACCCTCCTTGTGACCCCACCACATTGTCATATCAGGTGCCCAATCATCAATGAGATTTGCAAGGGTTTGGATATGGCCGTACGCAGACGGCTGAGGTCCTCGAGGATGGTTTAGAGCCAGCACTGTGACAAAGGTGCAGAAACATGCCAAGAAGAGCATGAGATACCAAGCCTGTGTCAAATTGTTGATGTGAACAATCGAGCTTTTGTTACTTCAGAGCTAGAAAAATACCTGGACTGAGCGCATGACAACCTGTAAAGACGATTGCGTGTCGGAGCCATCATCTTGAGGATGGACCGGATCTCCAAAATACGCAATGGTACCTTGCAGAGTCAAGCAAAACCCGAAGATCCAGTCTGTCCAAATGTATGAGCATCCCAAAGTCAGCGAGAAAGATAGAAACATTCACTAAGGAAATATTTAGCTAAACGCAACACATTATTTGGCCAAAAATTGAAGAAGGCAAGAATTGGATTCGCTGGTTTAGTCCCTTTCTTACTGACCGCTTGCCTCCAAACGTGTTCATCGCGCAACACATTGACGATCATCTCAGAGCAATGCAGTGCCAAGGCCAGCGCACCTTGAGTCAGGACCAACACAGCGTAGCATATGGCCCACGACGCTGGTGAAAGTGGCGATCCAGTGAAGCTCGGGCCAAACACGAACGCGTTCGAATTGTTCGAAGGTATGAACGCCCAGGATTCAAGACCGGGAGTGTTCAAGTTTGATACAGACTGGGTATCGCCATGCCACGCTGCGACGATGATACCACCCCATGCTCCGCAAATGATGACAGAAAGCCACAGCGCCCTAATGACTCGTCTGATACCACGATGTGCTTTCCAGGCGGATGGCTGGATAGGCGAAGGTTTCTTTGGTTGTTTTTCCGTCGTCGAGCCCTTTATATCCAGAACACTACACATGCAGCGTCCTGGAACCGGAGATACGGCTCCTTCACGAATGATTGCAGCTAAAGAATCAAAAGGCGATGAGCTCCAAGTAATTATACGAGTGTATCGTATTCCGGCAAGAGCAATACAGGCTTGAACGATGATAGCAGTACCGAGAATAAGGATTGGGATGGCAGAAATACAGAAGCTGTCCCAACCCTCATTTGGACACTGGTGTGGGCCAGAATCCGAGCAGACTTTCGCGGTGAAGGTGAGCTTGGAAAGAGATAGGGACGAATACCCTAAAATGTGGAAGAATGCCATTATGATGTTGCATAGCGTTCCGTTGGGATGGAAGATACCTATATCATCATTTCTCGGGGCCGTGAAAAAACGTAGGTTGGTGTTGAATTGGAGAGCTCGTCTTCGCTGTAACGCGAACCCTCGCGATGATTGGGTAGAGTGCGTTGCTAGCGTGGACCTCTGCGTGACAGAATGTACAAGGCCTATGGATTCATCGCAGAACGTGTACACAATCGTGAAGGCAAGACGCACAAGCTCAGGAGGGACAAGGTGATGCGAAGCATCAGGAAAAATAGCGACCATACCTGGGACGACATTGTAAGTTGGAGGCCCTCCCGGCCAGTTTGGAGGTAGTACGACGTTGTATATGTCCCGATTGGCTATTGCGATATATATACCACTGGCGATACAAAGTACACCAATGACCACGGAGATTGCCAAGCACGTCAGGCTAATGATACGTGTAGTTTCGCTAGAATCGACTGGTGGCTTATTCGAATTAGGTGTTGAATTAGAAGAGGACCAAGGACGATGGGACGATAATCGGTGGAGCGATATCGAGTCGGACGAAGATGAATCAAGTATACGTTCACGCAGCTCAGGATTATTTGTTAGGCCCATATTACCTCCGAGTCTGCCAATATTGGTGACTCTGGCCATGAAATACAGAAATCAACTACTCACCTAGTGACAGTCCCTCGAGCGGAGTTCTGTTCCAACGAGAATTCGACGTATGTATGTCGAAACCACTGGAGCTATCACAGCATTCCTCTCGCATTGAGCATGATGCCCAAGTAATGTGAATGGAGAAAGGTGGGTTACCGTGGCATTGAGGTAAATTGGGACAATGTAATGAGCACTCCAACCAATATTTCTATACAAAGACATCCTCGAGGTATGTAAGCCATCCTAGCAGGGTCTCTTGGAGTCCATTTTTGGAGTGCCTTGATGAATGTTACCGGAGAAAGCAAGGGCGTCGCGGGAATAATCTAATCATTCCAGAAACCGGCTCATCCCGGGCACTAGCACGATAAGCAAACACTCAAGTAATGGGACGGTTGTATTGCTATTACAGGGGGAAACTCGCGAAAGATATATCTACGACCTCAACTTAAGTTAGTCTTACATTATATTCTAGTCTTCATCTTCTCAAGTGTAGCCGCCAATTCCTCCTTCTCAGCCTTCTTCTGCGGCCAACTAACGTTGATATCCAAGATCAAGCCGTCCTTCTCACTTGTCTTTGGAATAACATGGTAATGAACATGGTCTACGTGCTGCTCCAACAGTCAGAAAGGTGGATCATCATCGACTCTCGAAATCTTAATCGCACCTGGAACGCTATCTTCCCATTATTCTGCTCGCCAGACAACCGAACCGGTCAAACTTGAGTGAGGGATGATCAACGGGAACGCAAGTCTCAAAGTTCACCTGAAGAATATTATACGCTGAAGCACCAGTAGCTAAAGCGACCTTCTTTACGACTGGACCGATATCTGCCAAGTATTCATCGGGGAGGTCTGCTATAGTCACAGCATGATCTGGCCTGTAGTTCAGTGTACGCCAGCAAATACGATCCCAATCAGTCCCCTTACACTTCGGTATCACCTGTGTATGGCCTTCGGATACCGGACTGATGTCCAAGAACGCGAGGCTAGTAAATGGTTCATCGATAACCATAAAATCCTTGATGTTGATGCCATACCTGTGTTCTGTTTCGTAGACTTTGAAGGAGGGGATCGTTCCTGGAAGTTGTTGAGATGCGATAACGGGAAAGGGAGAGTTCGATATACCTTTCACTATCATGCAGAAGAGACATCTGCGGAGCAAGAAGGGACGTGTTAGAAATAACAGGCGTCCAACAGCATGAGTACATTCACTTTTCATCCGATTGAGACATCATACACAAGAATTACATCAGCAAAATCGGAAATGTATAATCCGCGTGGAGCCACGCAGATTATACCGAATAATACCGAATTAGGCCTGTATTGCCATGTATTGTCACAG
>MU790856.1:0-25752 GCA_027886635.1 Lentinula boryana | reverse complement strand
AGCATGGGCGACCAAACATGATCTTGTTTGTACCCAAACTCTCGCCTCTGTCCCTGACACCTAAGTCTCATCTCACCAAGACGAGTACGCATAGAACAACCTAAAAAAAAAAAACTTGATGGCTCGTACTACATACGATTACTGATATCCTGTGCTCCTATGACTGAGGTAAAAATGACCAAGCTAAACAGGTATGTCTGAAGATACCGATATCCTTAGGCACCACATGATTGGGCTTCCATAAGATTTCGGAATCCTAACAACAACTTGATTTTATGCACGAACTTCTCTCGCGTCACGATGCATTCGCTCACTGAAAGGTTCGCGGACATCTATGAAGCCGCCATTAGTGGAGCGCAAAGCATCTCCTTTGATTTGTATCGGCTCAGACAGGTTCAGACAGTCAAGATGGCGTACCTTGTGGGCTATCAGAGAGCTGTTTCACACTGGACTATTAGTAGCTATTACCGTGTAACCCTGCTTTTTCTGACAGAATTCGGTCGAAGCTTAGGATACGATCAGTCAATTTCAATGGAAGCTTCCAAGTTGAAAGCGTTAGTAAGGAGTTAGAGTAGCACTTCTATCTATCGACTTATCTCTCTCTGAGATGAAATGCACGCCCTCGAAATAAGGACAGTTGGTAGCCTGCCAAATTTGCACGGTGCCGGTGAGCATTTCCAGACCTCAGAGTTTCCCGGCACTTTAGCAAGCGCTTGTGTTCAATATCTGGGCGCTCGCAAGTACTGCAATGTTGTTCCCTTCGTCATTCGAGGACATTCACAATAGCGAAAACAGCTCTACTAAAAGGTAGAGGTAGAGGTAGAGGTAGAGCTTGAGGTAGAGATGACGTTCCTCTATTTTTTCGCTATCTGCAAAAAGTGAAGGTGTCCCAAAAGTAAAGGTTTACCAGGCACAGAAGGTAGAGCTCTACTTCGTTCCGATACCGGTCATCCTCGGCCATCCAGTCACACATGATCACATGGCGATGTCGTTACGACGTCTTTCTTTCTTCCCTCACCATCTCTCCCTGCCACTTCTCATCATCGCTCTCTTTATCAGCCATCGGGCATGATCTCTGCAGCACAGCTTCTCTCAGCTATTCAAGATCTACCGTGTTCCGATCTGTCGCTCGCCACTTTGGACCGTTTCATTCGATTCAGTCGTCATCTGAAGCCGGAACTCTGCCTAGGGCTTCAAGACCACGGTATCTCACCAGTATTTCTCCCTGATCATGTCACAAATTTTTTATCCTGCGCCCTGGAGCTTGATCACACTATGGTAGCTGGGCTATGGACAAGTCTTCGTCATTATATATGGAACCTTCAGCAACCACACATCAGTCACAATGAACGGCGTATCTTTGATGAACATGGCTCGAGAAGTGAGAAGAAACACCTGAAACTTGGTACGTGCCATTGTCCTTGGGATGATCTCAGGCATCTCAAACCTTGATATGCAGCCTACTTCATGTTTTTTCCGCCACACACGACATGTCCTCAATGTGGTCACACGTTAACCAACATCTCTCGCATACCTGTCGCATTCTTTACCAGGGATGGTCCTTTCCCAGCTTATTCAACGTCTCTCCGGTGTAAATCAGGTGGGTTTATTCAGTCAAACTTTGTTTGTTTTGCATACTCAAAGCTTCGCTTCCAGATACCTGCGGGATTCGGTATTACTTCAATTACAGTGTCAAGATTGATGCTAGAACCCGTGTGTACTATGACGAGGCTATTCCGGAAGTGATCCATCTGGAGGAGAAGGCATTCATCGAAACGTCTCTCTCTGAACTGTTTACCGCATGTACTCTTTTCGCATGGGTCTCCGCACAGAACTCAGCATTAATATATAATTATGCTCTTTCATCATATGGCCAATGTGAGGTCAAACAAAGTCACTTTTTGTTGACATCAACGCAGGTCAGGCGCGCTTTCGTCCTCGTCTCGCTTTTAAAGGATTGGAGAGAGCAGGGTCGGAACATTGTTGTCAGGGAGGATGGAGATTTAGACTCACGGCTCAAAGATCTCATCTGCGAGCGTAACGACCGCATGATAATGGAAGGGCAGCCAGAGCGGTTGCACGCTTGTGATTCATGCGAGAAACTGATTCCGACTGACATCCCAAACTCTTATAAGGGTCTCCGTAAGCACCTCTCGAGTCTGACGTCTCTCTTTTTGTTACTCAATTATAACTGAACAGGATCCCTTCGAGCTGTGGTAACGGATGGGACAGCTGTCGGTCATTACTGCTGTAAAGTCCATAACTGCACAATTCCTCTAGCAAATAATCGGCACCACTTCTGCCCCAAGCATATGGACCAACAACACAGTTGTGTCTTTACTGACTGTGATCTCCCAGCTCGCATCGGTCACCGTACATGTAGCACCCCTGAGCATTCAAGATATGAGGACTATCGGGATACTAAGGCGAAGGCGTTCTTCCTTCTTCGCCAACGGCTTCAACGGGTTGGTGTTCAGCAGCCTCAGTCGCTGGATGCTCTTTCCGAAGGAGGTTCCGTAGATCTTCCCGATGACAATGGTGATCCCGCTCATAAGTCGGATAAGGGAAATCGGCCTTCCAGGGTAATGTTCTCCCGTCGAACAACTCATAATGAGCAACTGGTGGTGTGTACTTGTGGAGTCATTGCTGCTCGCGCAACAATGTATGGTGCTGAGTCTATCTCTGGCGTAAAGGTCTTTGTTTTCCCCTTTCTTTCGTTTCATTTTAATTACTCGTACTTATCTTAGGACTTTATGAAATCTGTGTATCCGAACCCGCAAGATCTTCCGGATGTCATCTTCTATGATAACAACTGCCATTTACAAAGTCATCTACAGGCCCAGCAGGACAATTTCTTCCGTGGAACTATGCTCCCAGTGGATGTTTTCCATTTTAAATCCAAACATAAGGAAAGTGACGAGTTCTGCCAAAAACACTGCAATCCTGCGCAGTGGACTGAATTGGTCAGAACCGATGGTGAATGGATCTTCAACTCATCGGCAGCCGAACAGAGTAACGTATGGATTGGTGGATATCAGGCCATCTTGCGGGATATGCTGGCTCACAACTTTGACTTCTTTCTCGATGAGATGATCAAACGAAGGAATGTGATCCTGGTTGCAAAACTCAGACAGGAGGGTAAAGCACCTTACTGTATTCCTCCATACCCCAGTAGTACGTAGGGCTTGAACCAGTTTACATATCTTACACTGTATTTTCGTGACATAATACTTGGACGTGACAAAAAATTTGCTCTTCTTTCTTTTTTCTACCTGAACGCATTGAGCCCAACACATATTTTCTTTTCCAAACCACAGCCCTCGGAAATGGTTGAGCAAGCTTAATGGAATTAGACACGGAAACAGAGCCAAGTGTGGTAGTAAGTATTTCGTGAAAAGTAACTAGTCGAAACGTCAAAAAGTGAGTCGTTCCATGGAATCTTGGCTGCCAGCCATCTCACCGTAATCTGATAGATGTGAAGAAAAATGTTTTCTGCATTATACAATGATATTCCAGCGATTTACATATCGAGACATTCTACATTCTTAATCTACATCAATCTCAATCATCTCGTGTCTCACATTCGATGGTCCTGCTTGCACAGGCACCTTGCTCTTCTTCAATTCACTGTGCGAAGGGATAGTACCACCATGAAGGTCTTTGACTGCATTCACATATGCTTTCCAGGTGCTTTTTGAGTCAGTGTAAAACTTAGCTTTCAGCTCAGGCGTTCCAGCAGTCCAAGCAGCCCTGGCCAAGGCTTTTGTTTTTGCAGTGGTCAGTGGGAAAACATTGGTATGCTTCGAGCCCTTCTTGTCTAACTGCACAAAACCATCATGCATTCCTTTGTAAAATTTCCAAGGCCATGCAGCATGACGTGAATTCGGCACTGTTAGATCGATCACCTCTTCCTCCTCTGTTTTCACAATTTTTGCTTTCTTCAATCTTGGAGCAGGACTAGGCGTAGAGGGCCGCAATAAAGGGATGGTCATAGAGGAAAGGTCTGGTGAATCTGAAAGTTCCCAGATTGGTGCCAGGGCACGCACAGGAGAGGGAGAAGCAGAGAGAGTGATGGAAGCTGGATGAGAAGTCGATTCAGTTGTGATACTTGGAAAAGTGAATGGAGTTTTTATCCGCTGAGATGGTGTCAAAGGTAAATTGCTGTCTTGGAGCTTGCGTTTCCGTGGATTAAGACGATTAACTTCCTCCTCCTCAGCCTCTTGCATTCCAATACCTGTAGTACAGCTACGAGGGCGAACAAGGAGAATTTCTCCATCATTTGCAAACCGTTTGTTACTACTCTCTTCGAGCACCCAATTTCTTGTCTGTGGATCAAAAATCCGGACAAGCTTTCCATCGGTTGCCCCAAGTGCTTGGCGAACAGCAGTGGAACAGCTGTCAATGCAAAAGTAAGGATATGTGGGACTCTCTACCGTAAGCATATCCATTTGTCCACCCTCTGAATTCCAGAACTTGATGCGAATGTTTTTCCTCACATCATTGGCGAAAATTTGCTGATTTTGCAGAATTTTCAATCGATCATGATGATCAAGATGAGCCTGTTCCCGACGCTCATAATGGAGAGGCTGTAGAGGGCGAGTATGAACATAAAGAGAGGAACTGGAGGCTAAAGTGGAGTCCTTGCTTGGCGGTTTGTGTCCCGCTTCCTTGCAAGAAGTTGATACCTCATGCTGATACATAGCGCAGCAGCCTTTGCACAGCTTATGGCTACAGTTGTCGTTACTCTTCATTCCAGATTTTCTGAAGCATCCTCGGCCTAGGCAGGATTTCCGAAGAGCACCGTTAATGAGCCGATGCTCTGTTTTCCCAATCTGCCAGGTAAACAACTGAGCGGGTACAGTGATCTTGTCAGCAATGGGGATACGTGGGGATTCTGGGGATGATAACAAAGGATCAAGAAAGATGGAGTCAACTGTAGAAGAAGGTTGAGGTGGAGACGTAGAAGTTGGATCTGAGCCCAGATCAGTAGTACTGAACAGCCGGGCTGAATGCTGAGAGCCAGACTGGGAAGCGACATCAGATTCCTCTTATTAAAGATGTAAGTGCACGGTCTTGAGTCAAAGGCAATAGCAAGCTCACCCCTTCTAAGCTGTTGCTGTAATGCATCCTGTAGAGCTTTCGTTCCTGCCACATCAACCTCTCCAAATGCAGCTTCCATTTCTGCCTCAACTCTATCAAGCTTCTCAGAGAATTGAAGGGATTCTTCTTCGGACAAGACAGTATCTGGGATTTCTATTGGCTGGCTGAAATCAAACAGGGTTTCAAGCACTACCTGACCATGTTTGATAGGTGAGTGTCCTTGATCTGGTCGGTTTAGCATACGTGAAGGGGAAGGTGGAAATGGAAAAAATGACTGCTTTTCTGTGTACTGGTTGATTAAGGTATGCATTGACATCTTGGCTTTGCGTGCAGGACTGATGTCAGGTAGGACTCCATGAACATGACGGACAAGGTCTCCAAGATAATGGGGAGGAATATCTGGGCGCCAGGTAACAAAGTGTGTGTCAGAGGGATTGCTTGTATCAACACACTACAGGAGGTTAATGAATACCAGAATGCAATAATGCTCTATCACTCACTGCTTCATACCAATGGCCACGATGATGGGCATAGTTTGTACCAGTACATAGATAGACTTGAACATGATTTGTGCAACCCTGTCTGTTGCATTCTTGAAAGTATGACTTTATGTTTGAAGGCTTGCGCCGGAACGCAGTTCTTTTTTGAGGCATACAGGGCATAAGAAATTGATATATTGTTGATGGTTTTGCTCATCCTTAAATAGTGTAGCAGCGAATAATCTCTTTGTATAGTAGTTATCTTGACCGCAAACAGCTACTTTTTTCTTGCCTATATCAGGTAATTCTAACAATGGTCAAAAAGGCCACTCAAGATAATAATGCAAATTAGGAACAGTCAGTGCCTTTTCCAGGTGTATTATAGAGTGCATGACGCGTCAAGACGCGTCTCAACAGCGCGACACTAAAACGGCACGTGAGGCAGCAAGAATACACGGCCGGCCCTGATCGGCGTAGAAGAAAAAATAGAGGTCCAAAAACTCTACCTTCTGTTTCGGAGCTCTACCTTTCGAAAACATTGCAAAACTCTACTTTATTCACAAGCTCTACCTAAGGCTCTACCTCTACCTCTACCTCTACCTCTACTTTGTGAAGTAAAGCCCTGTTTTCGCTATTGTGGAAGCTCTGCGTCATTCAATTTTCTTTTCCAAAACGGCCCGCCACATTCTGAACCTGGCATACCACCATGGCCCACGAGACCCAGGATCCCGCTTCGATCTTGGTTTAAAAAGATGGAGGCCATTATCGGGACTTTTGTCGTGATTCATCATACTAATCCAACGTTATGTTGACGCTACTCTTGTCGATTTCAACTCTATTACTTCTGGAAATCAGCGTTCCCGCATGGGCACAAGCACCTCCATCGCTGGCACCTTCAGGGCCTTGGGATACATTCAACTATGCTCCAAAATCGAGAACAGTCTATGCTACCTCCATCCGGCATACGCAATCTACCGTATCTGGATCGGAAAACTTGCTCAATGGTGATAATGGAAGCGCGACGCTGACTGGAAACGATGCATGGGTTACACTTGACTTTGGGAAAGAGGCGAGCTATCCCCCTACGAGCACTAGCGCTGGTTTTCTAAGCTTGTTTTTCCATAGGTCGGTGGACTGATCTCAATGAATTTCGACTCTATCAATTCTTCTTCTTCCTCTATCTCACTTGCATTCACCGAATCTCCCATGTTCATAAGCCCAACCCTCTCAGACGATTCATCTTTCCCCATCGCTACAATGAATTATGACGGCGTACTCTCTGTCCCTGCACCTCTTTCCGCCGGATTTTGGACTCAACCAGCGTTCGCTCTTCGAGGCGGTTTTCGGTTTCTCACTATCGCATCAACAGGTGGTGATTCGCCTGTGACAATATCCAACGTATCCTGCGCCATTTCCTTCATGCCTCATGTAGACGATATGACGGCCTATACCGGCTTTTTTTACGCAAAGGATTCAGATTTTGAGGATTCAGATTTTTTAACGAAATGTCCGTATCATCTACGTGTGTTATCATCATTAACTGACGTTTATCTAGTATGGTACGCTGGCGCTTACACCGTGCAAACAAATACGGTACCAGTCAACACTGGTCGTCAAGTGCCCTTTGAGCCCCAAGGCCGTGAGTCCCATTTCCATGCAGTTGGAAGATAAACTCCTCATGAATGTGGGTACTCAGATTGGGCCAATAACGCAACCCTCGGTGTGGCTGGTCCTATCATCGTTGACGGTACATCAGTCGTTGTTTCCCTTGTCTTCCTCCTTTTCGTGACCCGTTCTATCTTTCTCTACAGGTGCAAAACGCGACCGGTACGTTTTCTGACATGATCCTCGATCTATGCCCACACGCGATCATGGGTGTACAGTGCAGTATGGCCAGGTACTTTCCTTTCACTCTATTTTTGTATTGAACGAATGTCACTTACGCCTCGTTTCCTCTTCATCACACTCCTACCCTTGGCAGGTGACATGGGTATCGCCGTCCCCACTCAGTTCGTTTCGACATTTGACCTTATTCCAACGCGGAACGCGCTTTCTACCATGTTCGCCAATATTAACCCCCAAACTGGTGCCCTACCCGAATCCGGTCCGCCCTTAAGCCAGTTGGGCTCGGATACGTATCATTGTTGGACACTTATCGGTTCATGTGAGTGCTTCGTTTCCCACCTATGTTATATCCTGTTTTGGGTCGGCCGATTGCTGATGTTGAGGTAATACACAGACAACTATTACCTCTACTCCGGCGACGACGAATGGCTCAACACCATATGGCCAAATTATACATTGGCAGTGTCTTTCATAGAGGGTAAAGTTGATAGTTCGGGTCTCTTGAACGTAACTGGGCTTAGAGATTGGGCGAGGCAAGGAGGAGGGGGACACAACTCTGAGGGCAATGCGATTTTGTACAAGGTGTGTATATATTTCTGCTACACAGTCCTGTCCTTCCACAGCAACGTTTTCTTGAATATCATATCAGGTCCTTACAACAGCATCTGCTCTTGCAACCTACTCAAACCACACCTCCCTCTCTCTCGCCTACGCTGCAAATGCTTCATCTCTCAAAACCACCTTCAACTCCGCCTTTTGGATGCCTGACGTGGGAATGTATAGAGACAACACGTCTACGACTCTCACTCCGCAGGACGCGAACTCGTTCGCGGTGTTGTTCAACGTGACGTTGAACGATACGCAGAAGGAGACAATCAGCGAGGGCTTGGAAAGGAATTGGGTTGAGTTCGGGGCTGTTCCACCAGAGCTGCCGGATACGATATCGCCGTTCATTAGCGGATTCGAGGTAGATCAAGAAGATTCCTTTGAAGGATATCTCATTAATTTGAACTGCAGTTGCAAGCACACTTTGTTGCCGGGAATGATTCTCGAGCGTTTGATCTACTGCATCGGGAGTGGGGATATATATTGTATACAAACCTTTCTGTGCAGAGTACATTGGTGGAAGGATTGACAGCAAATGGGTCATTGTAGTAAGTCTCTTCCTCTCCCTGCTTCTGTGAGGGCGTGATTTATCTCCCCTTTTACCTGCGCCCAAAACCATGCTTACTGTCCCTCTTCTCGCTCTCGTAGTTATCGCTACTACCAAGGATACAACGACGACGCCGCCTACACTTCCCATTCGCACGGGTGGTCTTCTGGCCCAACCTCTGCACTGACGTTTTACGTCGCCGGGTTGACCATCACGGCCCCGCAAGGGAGAGAATGGAGTCTGGCACCACATGTGGGTGGGCCAATGAACAGCACACAGGCTGGCTTCGGGACTGCACTAGGCTGGTTCGGTGTCGGCTGGGAACGAGGAGTTGGAGAAAATGCATTGAGTTTGAATGTGACCACTCCGGAAGGAACGAGTGGAGTGTTCACCGTTCCGAAAGGTGTCAGTGGGACTGTGAAGGTCAATCGAACAACTGTTGCTGAAGACGCTCGGGAGGGTCAGGTTGTTGAACTTCAAGGGGGAATACTGCAGATTACGATATCTTGATGAATGTACTCAGACGCCTTTGCTAGTCAACGAAGCAATATCATTTCTGTTTAGTGTAACTAAGATAGACCTTCATGAGCGAATCTGTGATGTATTCTTATCTTTCTATGCTGTCCCATTCGGCTTAAACAGCAGTATCCATAAAAGCGCGATTTTCGACCTAATCAAGCTACTCGTCATCGATAGCTCAAGCTTACAAATCAAATCACTGGGAGCGTTCCCAGAAAGCCGCGATGTAATATGGGACAGACGGAGGATCGAAAACATGCTGCGAAAGACAAGATTTCGTTCATCGAACTGGTTCAGCAGAGCTGTAATGTAAGATGAATTCTTCGTTAAACTCTTCAAGAACATAAGATATGCGTAACTGGTGAAATGGAACAGACAACAGGATGGGATAAAGTAAGCAAATACTTTCCAGAAGGCGTTTTGAAACATTTGGAACTGTCGCCAATAAACGACTTTCTGCTCTCTCTTATGGAAAAGCTGTCTCCAGCGCGTTTCGATTTTTCTTGCACGCCCCGGTGCATATTGAAGAACCTAGAGCCAAAAAGGTTGGAAAATTCGGACTTCTCGAATTCCCATATGTCTTCAGATTCAGGAGGAGGATATGGTTCTTTCCGAGGCGCGTCTCTATGGTGTGTATGATAGCCCCGTTGCCAAACAGGCGAGAGCCGGCAAATGTAAGAAATTCGTCGATAGTATGGTTCAAATATCATGGTGTATAAGTCGCAAGATTAGCCTAAGCTCGTTAAAGATGATTGTAACATCTATCAAGGAGGTTTCGCTTTTGTCGTATTCGAGAGGAGAGACCCATGTGAAGGGCACGCTTCAATTCGATCAGAGTATTCGGTCTGGTCTTCACAGGCGCGGTACATCCACTCAAGTGAAGAAATCTGTTGCTTGATCGCCAAGATTCCTGATCGACCGGGTTTTGTGGCCTTGAGGTGAGGGAGTCAGAATAGTGAAGTCTGGGATGCCTTCGAAGAGAGTCTTGCACCATAGTCAGGGCGGGAGGCCGCATTGGTTCAAAAGAAGGTCCAGATTCTCTTCACTATCTGACAATCTCGGTTGGAAGTTGAATCTGGCCTACATTCTCGCTCCATAAACCTACACCACACCACATTACCTAAAGCTACACACTTTACACAGACTCTACACTATATAGACCACTCACACAGGTCGGTGTCGAAAAGTCGACTCCCACATAATCTTACTTGCTAGCGGTAAAACATAGAATTGAAAAAAACAACAACAATTCGATGCCGATAATTCGATGCAATCGTGACGTGCCGGGCTTTCCCAG
The DNA here is from genome assembly GCA_027886635.1 of Lentinula boryana. Lineage (NCBI taxonomy): Eukaryota > Fungi > Basidiomycota > Agaricomycetes > Agaricales > Omphalotaceae > Lentinula > Lentinula boryana. Next base: position 15,359 of record MU790856.1, on the reverse strand, counting down.
CGCGCTCGCAGCTTCCTCTCTCTCGCTCATCATCAGGAAATATCAACCAACCTTGGACGATGGCAGTCAAGACATACACTTGGATATCCTTATGGTTCCTTCTTACAACTCCCGTGCGCTCTTGATGCACCGACAGTGAAATAAACCTGATAACTGAACAAGTTGCTCACTAGATCATTCTGTGGGATGTCGGGTATTGTTTCATGAGGTACGTATGTTATAATATTCTGTCGAGCTGACCGAAATCAATACATACTGACTTGAATTGTATCTTTTACCGCTAGGCCACGTTCCATGATTGCGAGTGCCCCGGCTTACTTTGCCTTTTCCAATCCTGAAATGCTGAAACTCGAGTTTGTGATACATAGGGAGGTGACCTACATTGGATTTGGGAGCCGTATGGGATATATCAGAACGTGAGTGGCTTACTTTCGAAGGATCCTGATACTTACCTTCCTGAACCAATGCGTAGGTTGACCTCGTGAGAGTCCTTCTTCGAACTTCATCACAAGTATATGAACAAAGGTATCCTATAGCTCTACGGGATACCAGCTCTCGAAGAAGGAAACGGGTTTACCAATGCACAATGTATATCGTCCCTCATGCTTTCTACAAATAATTCAACTAACGAGCTGCATATAATATGACCAGCCTTAATGAACATCTTTGAAACTATCCTCAACCTCACCTACCTCTATCTCGCCCACATCTCTTCCTGGCCTCCAGCTACCTTGATTGGATTCGGTTCGGCCTCTCTCACTCTATCCAAGACCATTCTATACTGGGCTCAGGAGTATTTCTGTGGGTACTGTGCGGTAGGACAGAATGACATGAAGTCGTTGATTGTGTATTGGATTATCCCAAATGGGTGAGGAAGCGGATTTCTTCCCTGGTCTGAAATTTTTAATCAACCTCGTTACCGCTTCGTTTGTCCAGACTCTGGCTCCTCTTTCCCTCTTTGATCGTCTACACCCTCGGCAAAGATCTCTGTGCGCAACTCGTGTTCGCAGATCGTTCTGCTGCGGCTCTAGTGGAAGGAAAGAAACAATGATGCATAGCCGAGGATTTGAATGCTTGGAGGATCCTTATGATTGCTGAAGTGATTTGTGTGGAAGCGTGATTTATTGAGGGATTTGATACCTATCTGCCTTGCTTTTTTGTGTAGTTATGATTTTGTGTCCTGATACGCTACCTACTCTGTCTTTACTATCTCGAAATTGGATTTACGCAAAGCTTTGGTTCTTCTTTCGAATTCAAAACTTGATTAAATCCCGGGGTAGATATCACAAAAAGGCGGGGAAATCTAGACCCGCTGATGCCGTACTGCAATACAATCATGGCCGAACGGAGAAAGGCGGAGGAACGGATGGTTCAAATCTAGACCGGTTCGGCGACGCGAAATTGCATTTAAGTACCGTACCCCACAAGTCGCGATGTTCATAAATTCGGCCCAAAAATCCCCTTTCTTATTTAACTTGTCACTGGTACCGGTTCCTCAATGCACACCACACCATTTCTGCGTAATATCAGCCGAACGACGTCCTTGACGCCTTCCGCCGCGCTCTTGGAGCGTGTCAAACGACCAGCGTATCTACAAAGGCTCGCGAGACCAGAGGATTTGGTGCCGATGTTCAAGGTGACTCTTTGCTTGAGAGTTGTTCGCGCACAATGACTGACCTGACTGATTTTCGTGACCCCGGAACTATCTTTAGCACGATGATTATGTTGGTATCTTGAACGCGTTTAGGATGTTTATTGACTCGCAGAAATAGATAGGTTGGTCTGGGTTCACCGGTGTTGGGTATCCAAAAACTATGCCTACAGTATGTTACTCTGCTCGTTCTAATTCAATTTTTTTTTTGAAGTGACCAATAAAAATCTAGGCCATTGCGGACGACATTGAGTCCAACAACCTTCAAGCTGACCCAAGCACGAAGAAGAAATTCAATCTCTTCGTCGGAGCTTCAGTAGGGCCTGAGGTCGAAGACCGTTGGGCTGCTCTGGATATGTACGTTCTCTAATTTTGATCTGAACATGGCGCTTTACGTACGGGTACATTTATAGGATTGCCCGCCGTTACCCTCACCAGGTCGGAAAGGAAGTCTCCAAGGGTATCAATGCAGGGAGAATCGAGTTTGCGGATAAGCATCTATCCAGTAAGTCGTTCAATTATCCTCTGCGTCATTCACTCTTCTCCGCTTTCATTCCTTATTCTAATTGAAACCATTAATAGTGTTCCCCCAGGATCTCACATACGGATACTACTCACTACACAAAAAACACGGGGACCCAACAAAACCACTCGACTGGGCGATTGTGGAAGCCACTTCCATCAACTCCGAAGGTCATATCGTCCCAGGCGCATCCGTCGGCGCCTCCCCTGAAATCCTTCAGTCGGCCGAAAAAATTATCATCGAAGTCAACACCCGAATCCCCGACCTCGAAGGCCTGCACGATATCAACTCCTCCTTCCTCCCTCCACATCGCCAACCCTACCTCATCACTCACGCTTCCGATAGAATTGGGTCTACGGCGATCCCTGTTGACCCAGATAGGATAGTGGCGATCATCGAAAGCACGAAACCAGATAATACCGGTTTGAATTCGCCGGAGAACGATGAAAGTCGGGCGATTGCGAGACATTTGATAGAGTTTTTGGAGAAGGAGGTGAAGGAGGGGAGGTTACCCAAATCGTTGTTGCCGCTTCAGTCTGGAATTGGGAATGTGGCAAATTCGATTATTGGGGGATTGGCTGAGGGTCCATTTGATAACGTTCAGGTTTGGACGGAGGTATTGCAGGGTAAGTTCTGGCTTTTTTTGTACCAAATTCATGAATTTTCCATTGATAGATGTCTCTTGAAATTCTTAGATACCTTCCTCCGGTTCTTTGATTCAGGTAAACTAGATTTCGCAACCGCAACCTCAATTCGTTTCAGTCCCGATGGGTTTGACCACTTTTACAAGAGTACGTGTTTGTGTTTGAACTCCAATACGACTTGACGCATTCAATCGTTCTTCATTTTTTTTAGATTGGACAAACTACAAAGACCGATTGCTCCTCCGTTCTCAACAGGTCGCAAACTCCCCTGAGATTATCCGTCGTCTGGGTATCATCGCTATGAACACGCCATTGGAAGTGGATATTGTACGTTACATATCTTGCGTTATAGTTATATACCTACCTTGATCTAGTGCTGTGCTGATTCTCATGCATCATGTAGTATGGCCACGCAAATTCGACAAATGCCTTAGGATCTCGGTGAGCTGCTGCCTCAAATCAGGATTTATTGACGAATCGCATGACTGACCTGGCCGGTCATTCTGCTTACTTTCATCAGAATGCTTAATGGTCTCGGGGGCTCAGCAGATTTCCTACGAAATGCCAAAATTTCAATTATGCATACGCCTTCCACGTCAGTCTGATTTTACTCAATACTGAACTTATTACTGAAACTCAATCTCTTTTTCCCCGTTGCTTGTTGCTGTCTTCTTGGCATTTACAAACAGCCGGCCTAGCAAGAACGATCCAACCGGTATCAGCTGTATTGTGCCATTCGCATCCCATGTAGATCAAACTGGTGAGTGGATAGGGGATTTTTCTGTTTATCCTTTTGCCCTTATCCGATGACCATTACTTCGCTGCTAATCACACTTCTTCCACTTGAAATTTCCAGAACACGACCTGGACGTAGTCGTCACCGAGCAAGGTCTCGCAGACGTCCGAGGTCTCTCTCCTCGTGAACGCGCAAAAGTCATCATCGAGAAATGTGCTCACCCGGATTATAAGGCCCTGTTGAGCGAGGTGAGCTTTCGTAGCGACGGATTTGGATTACACTAATGAACTATTTTTTTCTTTTCCTTTTCTGAAATAATTACCTAGTACTATGACCGCTCACTACATGAATGTTTGAAACGAGGTGCGGGACATGAGCCGCATATGTTGAGGGTACGTTATGCTTTTTGCTCAGAGTCACGTTGCTGATGTATCCATGTTCCACACAGAACGCCTTTAAATTCCACACACATTTCTTGGAGCACGGGAACATGAAGGTTAAGAGCTGGGATTAGAACTGGTGCTGTATAGTTAATCTATGGGCTCTTTGGATAGGGGTGGAAGGTGGATTGGTGGTTGGTGTGTATCAATAATCGGACGATAGGTCCGATTCGTGTAAAAGCCATCGAACACGAATTGTGATGTTTTAATCAATATGACGAAACTCATAGGATTAACCCGGGCTTGATAGAGTACTGAAATGTATGTTTCTTTGCGTTGGACTTCAACGATGCTATATACAAACAATGGGCAAGTACAACAACAAAAGACGATGCGACAATCTCCCCAGTAAATGCAAACTTCACATAACTATACAGAAAAATCAAAGATCACTCGGTGTATACGAAAGTCTTCGCAATGCCTAACTCCTTGACCTTCTCCCAATTCTGCCAAGTAGCAGCAGGCATATCGTGGCCTGAGATGCCAATCATGTCAGTTAAGACCCCAACAACGGATGGAAAAGGAGAAAAAACGCGCACTATCAACCTTGGGATCCAAACCACCCGGTATGCTATCTATGACTGCCTTTGGAACGAGCATAGCGTATCTGGAGCGTGCCAATTCGACAATCAAGACTGTATTCGAAAAATTTGGCTTCCCAGTTCGCTCCTCTACCTCTACCTTACCGTCCTTCCCGTTAGTAACTTTTCTTCTCCAAGAATTTTCAGCGGCTTCCCTGAGCGAGTGCACCTCCAGTGTAGTTGTCATGGGAATATAAGCCTATGAGATTTGGAGCATTGTATGGAATCATAAGGAAGGAGGGAACGGACAAGAAAGGTTTTTTTTTTTGGTTTTAGTCAATATACAATAGTCCGAATATCATCGTGAGTCAAAAACGACGCACAAAGGAGACATCATCAAAATGCGACAAGGATATCATCGTTTTGGCCTTATAGCAATGTTAGTAAGTTGTTTGTCAAACCATATATACCACTCACCTGGTGGTAACCCTGTAGTTTGCAAAATGGGAAGGTCAATCTCTGAGCCTACATAGAAGAACGAGAATTCGTACTCGTGAAACAAACTTGTTGTAGTAATTGGGACCAGGGAAAAAGTAGAAGTACTCAGATTTATCCATCACGCCGACAATTTTCGATAGTCTTTCGAGGGCGGTCCGACCCGTTCCTTCCGACCTTTTATAATCAGGATGGGTCTTGGTAAAGTTTTCGTCATCCTGCAGGGAGACCCAGTCCGGAAGATGAAGAGTGAGATATAGATGTACGATATAGACCCACGTTGTGATATGTATATCCTAGCACCACATTTTCTCCGTCATCCACCTCTTCGTCCTTCTTCTCCTCATCTTTCTTCCCCCCTATATTCAATTTCTTCTTGACCTTATCCTTCAAATCCTTGATACCACGACGTTCATACCAGTGGCCGAATTGGGACCGAATGAAAGACCCGTGGGCAGTGCTAGAGAAATCGGATGAGACTTCTAATTCACCGCCGGATGGTACTGGAGAGGCGATACAGGCGCCGATAACCGTCGCGAACAGTAGGCACTTGAGGAACGATGTGAAATGAGAATAGTTACTGCTGTTAGTATTTCTTGAGCGCAAGCGTTGGTACATCAGTAAGGGAATGTTTAGGAGTAGTGGAAAGAGCAAGACGGAGAATGAAAGTGGAAAAAGTGTGGTTCGTGACTTGGGAATGATGGTGTTGAGTAGAGGCCAGCTCCGAACTCTTTACGTTAGAACGTTGAAAGCGCCAGGCGATGTCGTTGTTGGGGGGAAAGAGGGTTTTATATATATGAAAAGTGATGAGTATCAGGCTGATACAGGTAGGATCGCCTAGAATTGCCTCTGGTACTCTCCATATGGTTCCGTACAGCCGCTCACGAAGTCCGAGGTTAAATCCGGAAGGACAATTTGCTTTTCGTCGGGAGAGATAGGAAGAAATGAGCCGACAAAAGTGAGCGCCAAGGATGGCTTTAACTCCATTCCAGCTCGCCTGCAGCAGAAAGGCTTCATGTGCCATCAATTAGTGCAAACAAGGCAAGTATGATACAATCATCTTATCATACTTGCCTTGTCTGTACCGCTTGTTACACATGGCTACAAGGGACTGGCATGAGCTCAAATCGCCTGTTTGCTTTCTGCTGGAGGAACTCACCTGTATGATCATTCGAAGCAAGTATTCGACTTGTTGGGGCCCTATTGATCAATCGAGACCACCAACACTAGCAATCGAATGTGCCAGTCACGCAGTCAGTAGGATATATTGAAGAGGTTGATGCTTGAACGCGTGTGCATATAAGGAATATACATGATAGAGCAGGTATGCTGCCTATGAACAGTGATGCGACATTAAGTATGAGAAAGACAGGACAGTCCGAGTACAATCACTTCGAAAGAACCCAAGCCAAGACTTAGGAGATGACAGTAGAATTCAGAGCGTACGACTTCGGAATTGAATTCTGTTCGGGGGGTCTTGGTGTCAGATTATTAGATCCGGATCATGAGGAACTGAGTCGCACATAGGCGCTGTTATGGGCTTTAAAATGCTCACATGACGGTGTCGAATTATTCTTGCCACTGAACTAGACGGGCGAACGCGACGAGCATAACCAACTGCTAGCACTTCAGTATATGTCGTCATCATCGAGCAACTCGAACTCTTCCACGGGCGCCACTAGCCTGAACAACTCAACCAACGCCGAAACTAATTCAGTCAACTCATCTAACACTTCGTCAAATCCTTCGTCCGCATTCACTCGTTTTCTTCACAAATCTCAGCTTATCACCGGACTAGGCGTCACAGATGCCGAACGTGCCAAAGACTTGGAGGAGCTGAATATGAGGAGATGTGAAAAGATGAAGAGCGAGTTGATGGAAAGAAGTGTGTTTTTTTTATTGACATGCTCATCATGTCCTTTAACTTTTACTCCAGGTCCTCTGATAATATTCATGCTCAAACATCTTCGGCTTTCTGGCTGTCAGGTTCCAGAAAAGAATATCTTTTGTGTGCCTTGTGGTTCGCCGTATTCTTCCTCTGGTAGCAGTAGTTCTGTTGCCGTTTCATCTTCCAATACACAGAACCCAACATCAGTCCCTCCTCTCCACGCTGGCGCCTACCTTCCGCACCCACACGGTGCTATTAAACTTTGCGCAGGTCACTTTTTTTCAAAACAACATGTAGAAAGTACGATTGCACATGAATTGGTTCATATGTTTGACGAATGTAGGTAAGTAATCTTTGTTCCATTCATATATTTCTCTTCTCCTTTTGATTTGCTGACCTTACAAAAAAACGTTAGATTCAAAGTAGATTGGACAAATCTCAGACATCACGCGTGCAGTGAAATTCGAGCGAATAATCTCAGTGGAGACTGTCGTTGGACCAGGGAGCTCAGGAGGGGAGAGGGCATTCCCGGGTTTGGGTCTGGATGGACCAAGGGACATCAGGTGGGTGTCGAACATTCGATTTGGCGTTTTTTGGACTATCTCGGGTTCCCCTCGTTCTTATTTTCCCTTTCTCATCCCACTAACCTCCAAATTACTAACCCTCTTTCCTTCCCTCCGTTCTCCTCTTTCCTTCCCGCTCCTTAGACCTGCATCCGCCGTCGAGCCATTACCTCCGTCGCCGCAAACCCTGCATGCCCGTCTCTCGCGCACGCAGAACGAGCGGTGAACGAGGTCTGGGAGAGTTGCTTCACGGATACGAGGCCCTTTGATGAGGTTTATTAATATGGGGCGAACTTCGCGAACATCTGACGTCGAAGACTCAGTACTCAGTTCTGCATGTTTCTCATTGGATGGGGACGGCTGATAGAAATAGAACGGTAGAAGAGAGGAACTATACAGAGTGGATAGATGCTATCGGTCACGGTGTCACAGTCCTATATGATGAGGCTAGTGTACATGTACGTATGTAACGTTCGTCTCGCTCGGATTCTTCTCATCTGAGCTGTTTTCAGATTTCTACTATTGTATAGTTAGTATAATACAGTGGTGGTACTTGAAAGTTATTATTATTCTTGATTGAAATCTCACTACTCATTACATTCTCAACTCTAGATCATGCCTCATGAAAACACTGTTTTGACTGATACGAGAAAGAAAGTTGCGCGACTCTCGCAACCCAAACCATGCTATTAGTTTGAGGTATTAAGAGCTCCTAATGAGTGATGGAGCCTTAATTTGGTGGCTCTGTGACCATCTTCCGATTCCGCTGAGGTTGAAAACATTCCCTTTTCCTCGAGGAGCTGAGACTTTGTCATATCTAGAGACCTTTGTCTGTTCGACATAACTCACTATACTTAAAGATGGGGATAGGAGGTACCATCATGATCATCGGTTTGTCGGGTCCCTCCAACTGTGACTGGAATTACTCTACAGTCAAGGATAGGCGACAGTTTCAGCATATACAGAAAGTCGTTGAATCCCCGGATGTCAATACTTCCCCAATGGCTTCACATTTTCATACTACCTTCTCAAGCTTACGATTTGAGGAAGATGTTTAGTTGGTCAAAGTTCAAATTGAATTGTTCCTTTAGTGTATACGCATAAAGTACAACTTGCAGTCCATTCATCTGAACATTACGACGCACAAGCTGTGACTTGAGTTAGTCCAGGAGAAACCAAGCGAGTGAACATACTCACATGTGCTCTTGAGAAGCACGAGCGACGGGTCGTTCAAGTAGCGCAGGTAAGGCCTCCATTTCCATTGACACAAGCTTCATACTCAAAGGTTAGCTCTAAAAATCAGACAAGCTCGAGGGCAGACTGACCTCCATTGATAACGTTACCATCTTGGTAGAAAGCACAAGAGTCTCCCAGCTTATGCTGGCAGTTATTCGGGCAACGGCAGGCACTGTCGGGGTCAGGAGCAATAGCACCCACGCCGATAGCTGCGATAAGAATGGCGGAAACGAAAGCAAAAAATCTCATGGTGAAGTTCGTCAAGGTTTGTTTGTAAGTGTGAGTTACTGCGCGAGATAAAGTGTTTGAGATGGGGTAGGAAAGCCAGTTTCGGGCAGGTTATATAGGTTTTTTTTTGCAACCCAAATGCTATAGCACTCAAGCTCACCTCCATGGTCCCTTTCATCTAGAGAATCTTTCCTCTTCCATCAAATTTGCCGTTGACGGCACAGACCTCCACAAACTCAACTCGAACTTTGCGACTTACCTCGAAAAATGTATCGAAGTGGAGTACTATAACTAGCCACAATGTTTTAAAATTCTATGCTCGCTCCATCTTATTTGTCATTGTCATTGTAACACGGAGAGGCTTTGGAAAAGCCTGCTTTCCGAGTCCTGTTCTGAATACTGTGTGTGTCTATTGGTGTGCCAATAAGGGTGGAGTCCTTCACCGCCAGTATGATTGCAGACGGTACAAGGTAATCTGCTCGTCCATTCAACGTTGATACCCATCACATATATGTCTGATATTGGAACGGGCACTGCCTTGCGTGCACTGACATAGCCGATGCTCGGTGTAATATAATAGAATAGAATATAATTCGCATGCTGATGTCGCAAAGCTTATAGGTAATACCACTGCGGCGCACATTGACACTAATATTGCCGTGTAGGTAGGTGAGCTCGTGAAGGAATACAGTATTGCTCCGATGACTCCACGCACTCATAAATTCATGTCTCGGAACTAGTATTTATCAGATTAATCAGGCCTCAAGGATGTACAGCCAGAACGCGGATCATGTTTCGAGGACTGATTCTTATGCAATGCATCTATCAGCTCTTGATGATACATTGCAGCAGGTTCTCACTGAAGATGGGGTGGTGGCAACTGCTTACCCTTTTTGACATAACCAGCTTTGACCTTTAGTTTCCCATCTTTCATACTAAGAGTATTTTTATAAGCCATTAGCAGTAGTAAAATGCCGGTCTTGAAACCTAATGCACATGTTTAGCCTCGTATTGATGGTTACAGTTCCGTTCTTCAGTACCATCCAGGATTCAACAAGCGGAGGTCATCACGTTCCGGTTGATACTCCTATACGATATGCGTATAGGAAGCTGGAACACATGTTTGTCGAAAGTTAGTAATTAACAAATCTTTTTTAATATGCTCCACTGTAGGTGAAACGTACAAGTGTATAATTTATTTACAGACGTGCAGTATAGCCTCGACCCTCCACTCCTTCAATACCTCCACTCAAGTTCCAGGCCATTTTGGAGCGACCTTGTAGTAGTCACAGCAGTACTGTACTAGTGGGGAGTACAATCCGAGCTCCAATTTCGCTCTAGCTTCTCGGACAGAGTTTGTACTTACACGTAAATCTCGAAAACTTCAGGCTCCCGTCTATTTGATGTATACCTTGAGGCTTGAGGAGACTTCAGATCTAGTATCCGTAAGTATCAGGCAGTCAGCGAATAACTGAGTGCCAAAGTCAAATAATATCAGAAGACCGTGGACGAGTTCGCAACGGGATTGCTCCTTGAATGTTGTAAACAAAATTACAGCAAAACAATAAATAGAACTTCCAATTCCTCCGCACCTGACAGTTAGCTAATGTTCCACGGAGTCTGTAGTATACGGTCCCGAGTAGAGTCTTGAGCGAATAGGAAGCAGGTTTGCATCTAAGCACCTTCCGCGTGAACATTCATTGGCAGCATGTAGTAGGCTGGTATTAACTTGTCAGCAACACAAAGACAGCGCCGAGCCGTATACAGCTTTAAATGCCATGATAGGATGGTACAGTAGCTTAACATTGAGTAATTGGCTTTGCGGAGCGCTATGTATGCGGTGTGCATGCAGTCGAATTGTATGAGGAATTGGAGCAACTTGTCAAGCAGGACTCAAAGCGAGCAGCAACTGTTTCAGCTGTGTATGTCATATATAGCAAGAAGTCAGTGGGATGCTATAAAAGACCTGCGGAAATCGAGTCCATCTTCACTCCAGATCCTCTCGAAACACAATCAACCAGCTCGATTTCACACAAGAAACAAGAATACTTGCCATGAAATTCTTCACTATCATCTCTGCTGTTCTTGTTGCAGCCATCGGTGTCACCAGTGTCAGCGCTGCTGCCGACATTGCCGCTGATCCTGACAGTGCTTGCCGCTGCCCAAACAACTGCTCTCACAAGTTTGGTGACTCGTGCAAGTTCTATGACAACGGGAACGTTATTTCTGGCTGTGAGTCTCCTTGACATTTTTCAAATATAGCCTTGCAACATATTCATGTGCTAACTCTGCAATAGCTTGTGTTAACGGAAATGGAGGATTGACTTGCGCTACCTAAGCAGTCTTTTAAAGTAGTTGGTAGCATTTTTTGCCAATGGTAAGTTCGAAGCTTTTTTCTATAAGATGACTATTGCTGAAGGACAGCCATACTCCCAGTCAAGTGCTAAAGCAGCTATTAAGTAATGTTTTATACTAGTATAACGTTTTGAGCAAATTCATATACATGCGATCACTTGAGCGTTGAGTAAACCCAGCTTTGACATGACCTAAAAGGGAAACCAGGCCGCTAAATTGAATTTACTTATACATCATTCATACAATCCACTGTCCGCAGTAAATGTACGAGACCGATCAGTTTGCAGCTGTGCCATTTTCGTATGCACAGTTGAACCACACTGCACAGGGAGGAAAGATTCCTGCAGGCTCGTCGCCTGCATCCTCCAGTAACAACGCAACTACACCGTGAGGTGGAACATTGGCTGCAGTAAGGTTGCGCACTGCTGTACCGTTGTCGGTGTGCGTCCAAAGATCCTGTACATTCAATATTCAGTTGGAATATCGAAATTCGAGGCAAGTGACGTACCCGAACAGAGTATTGTCTTCCAGCTCTGATCCAAGGGGATTCTGTGAGGTTGAAAAACATGTCTGAAGTTTCATTAAGAGTGTTAAGCTGTCAAACGTGTATCAGTAGATGACGAGGATATAGCTAGCGGTGTTTAACATAAACTCACAAGCATGAACACGGTTCCGTTTTCTGAAGGACCGCTGTAGTACTGAGCTGGGAAAGTAGAATTACTTGTCCAATCGGGCTATGTAATCAAGAGGATAAGGAAAACATAGATCATGATTAAAGCGAGACTTACATTGATTCCCCATCTAAAGGGTGAGATAGATTCGCCGACAACGGGGTCTTGATTGATAGACAGGATTTCCGTGTTGGTAAGAATTTGGAGAATGTCGGGTGTAATTGCAGATAACTGTTGTGATATGATTTAGCAAGAATTTCATCAGTGCTGGGAGAATGCTTACATTGGTGCCGATCTGAGCGGTAGTAATGAAGCGGAAGAGCAATTACAGACGAGGGAACAACATCTTACCAGAAGAGGAGACTTCATCAACGCCCACGCTGTGAAATGAGATTTTGCCTCGTCGAAAGTAAGGCCACCGTTCCCTCTATGTCCTATCATTCAGGACGATCCTAGGGTACAAAGGAAAACACGTACAGTTGTAGCTAACATATGTACAGGTCAATTGCTAATAATCAATTTAGTAACGAATACACATACCATGTCCATGTCGTTGTGACCATAGAAGCTTGTGGCTTGCGTAATGAACGAGTTACTGTACATAGTTAGACGATCAACGATCTGGTCATGCTAAATTTGAAGAATACCTACAAGTTGATGATGTACGCTAACGAATCCCAATCTGGTGCGATATCGCCGGTTACCTATTGACAATACCGCCTTGATACTATCGCCCGTGGACGGTTGGAGAACGGAACACTCACCCTCCAACTATGACCAAGGGTCGATCCCCAGCTATGGTGATGTCAGAGAACCGCACAGAAATCTTTCTGAAGTAATGGAGCAGGACACATACAGCCAGACTTGTTCCTAGATGACAACTTCCTCGAATAATGTACAGAGCGAGGCATAAGAGACGGACTCACCCAGCCCCATTGACAAAGTGAAAACAGGAAAGGCGGCTGTCCAGAGCTTTTGGAAAGCTGAGCCAGAGCATCGGCCATGCGTGTGTATTCTATATAAGTAAATTTGAATTCAGGCGAGGTTGAGGGAAGTCAGGGCGACGCACTGCCTATCATGCCTTCGCGAATAATGTCGTCGAAAGGGACTGGCAAGGTCAATAAGCATCTCCCAACATTCAGATTGAAGACCCTGCTCACTCGCGCAGTTGTCAAATCTATCGAACAGTGATCAGAAGCTATGAACTGTTTGAGAGTGGATGTTCGCTCACTTCAAATAATCGAACCCCCAGTCTTGGAAAGTTGTAGCATCGCGAAGTTCATTTTGGAAAGAACCCGGATAACCGCCGCAGGTGAACCAGCCGGAGTCACTGTACTGGGAACGGAACTGGTGCTAAATAATATACTTTGTCAAAGAAAGATAACGCACAATTCCGGTTTTGCTAGTTTGGTCGCGGCGATGAGAATACTTAGATGTCAGCAGCCAAATTCATACACTCACAAGCCCAGCGCATGGATTTGATCTGTAAGGTTTTTCATTCCTTGTGCGAAACGGACCGAATCTATTATCAACAGAAACCGAAAAATCTCAAGCATCTATCAGGACTTCATGCAGTACTCCGACTCACCGGCAACAATATCCCCGCCCGCACTACGATTTTTCTCCGCGTAACAGTCGTCAATGTTAACATATTCGTAGCCAGCAGCTTGAAGGCCAAGGGAGACCATTAGTTGTGCGGATTCCAGAACAAGGTCTTCGTTGATGTTGCACTACCGAAACAATATCAATTCGGCGGAGATATGGAGAGAAAAGAACAAGTGTACGCCATAAGCATTCCAAGCTGCAACAATTCGATACCGTTGGTCAAAATTGTTCTCGGGCGGTATCACAAGAAACGTACTATTATATCCTAAAGCTGTAACAGTAGATTAGACGAGAGTCATGGCTGAGGATGCAAATAGATAATACCGGGAAGTTTTCCTACGCCATTGTCCAGAGCATTGATCAGAGTAGGAGATAAACTCGCGGTAAAGAGCACAGCGGCTCCGAATACGAAAACACCTGTAGGTCTTAGCATGTTGTATAAACACGAATGAGTTGGTGCCTCTTCACAAATAGTAGACCCATCTGTCTATGCCTGCACACTTTATATCCAGCGGAGCCGTGAGTTTGATCATTACGAGTGCAGCATACACTCAATTGTATCGAAAACTCCAAGTGGCAGATATCCAAAGGGTCAGACGGTTCCATACGATAATTGAGAGGGACCAAAAGATCAGCTGCGAGAGTGTGTGCCTTTTCGGGAGAATTCATAAGGATTTGGTGAAAGGACATACTAGTCTTGTGGTCTCCTCAGGTTTTACCCAAAGATTCTCCGAAAGAAGTGGTGGTTTGGAGCTTGCCCCGGCGTGGGCATCTGAGTCCAGTATAAATTTCAGGCAATAGATCCATAGATACGATCGTCACTGAGTGGTAAGTTTGCGCTTCGAGTTCGTTCGTACATCCTGGGCCGCTATTCCAAATTTCCTTTGACGACCATCGAATTTCTAATCCACGAAAAGAACGAATTGAAGCTGTCAGTTCGAAACACCGAGACTCGAACATTCCTTTTTTTCGAGATTACGTATCTCAAACTAGGCTTGCATACCGGAAATCCCTATGATCCCTCATCGTCTATATAACGCGAAGCGCTCACAGGCGGTGTCGTAAACAGTCCTGCGTTGAAAATTACAGTCCTATCTCAGATACTATGACAGACGCAAACTAGTAAGATGAGTGTGAACAAAGTGAGAGGAGGATACTGAAGATGGAGACTCGGCAAAGAGATGACCGGAGTAGGTCCTAACTCGCAATAAAGCAAGTTTCTGAGATTCGGAATATCGGTATCCTACAGACGTAACGGAGATGAGGAGATGAGGAGAATATAATAATGAACTCAACAGACGACCAGGAGTGAATGTATATTCTGATTCTCGAGGGTAATAGAGCAATCTCTTCAAGAAGAAGAAATGATGTGAACATAATGGAATTGGAAATTGAATCACTTTTGTTACTAAGATATCGGTTCGAAAATGCTCAAACTTGAAGGCAAGCGTTTTCATTTGTTAGTATGATTTGTTTATTGAAGCAAGATACAGGCTCATCGCTTCGGCCATGAATGTCACATTCATCAGTCTTTGGAGAATTTGACCAGTCTCAGGTGGCATTCGCATTCAAGCATAAGAAGAGGAGTTTCGGTTAGTAAATGCTCGAAACTCCCTCGGAGTACTTCAACAATGCCCTTTCAGAATCGAAGGTCATATGTATTCGCCTTCCTGAGCAGGTTCGATTCACACAGAAGCCTCAGGTGTTCTACCGTTGCCGGATAGTTCATGGTCAACGTCATTTTTCGTTTTTCGTTTTTCTCGATTTTTTGGATTTTGCCGTTGTTTTATTTTGCTCGGTAGG
>MU790855.1:0-25841 GCA_027886635.1 Lentinula boryana | reverse complement strand
TCGCGAAGAAGGTACCCATGTCCTTAAAAGCCCAACAGCTTTTGGAAGTTCCCCTTCTCTAAGCCTTTGAGCAGTCCATTCAGCTGTACCGGGTTCGTAGCGTATAGGTTTTTTACATACTTCGGTTTTTATTGGTTTAGTAAATGTAGACACGTGTTTTTCTACATTATCATATTTAATAGTGAAATCCAGTCCACTATCTACTATATCCGAAGTATTTAATTTAGAACGCTCCACCAGACCTATATCTACTGGGGAGCTCTTGTAAAACCCATGCTATTCACCCAGGCGGTGAAAGAGTTCATATCCATACCAGCTGGTAACCCTGGTACTACATCTACGCTATTTACGTTAGTTTCTTCACTAACGTTGTCCGTTCTCTCGTTATTGTAGTTCATGAGCTCTACACTACGAACTGCGGCTTTGCCCTTCTTTGGGCAGTTCCTACTGATGTGACCCTTCTCGCCACAGTTGAAACAAAGGCCATTAACCCTTGCTCGATCTAAGTCCATGGGTCGTCCCGAACCTCCAAAGGTCGTCCCGGACCCATCGCGTCTTGCTATCATGGGGGTAGACCCTACCACTCGAGGTACTTCCCATTTCTTCTGATCTTGCCTACTATAGGCTTGTTGCGTGGATCCTTGACCATGACTTTGTCCTTGTATGCTGTTACCCCAGCTCATGTTGTTGTATCCGCGCTTCTGTTCATCATAGCGGCGGCGGCGATTAGATTGTTGGCTGTGACGAGTTTCTTTAACTCGTCGTAGCTGTCAAACTCCTCTGTCCTCGTTCGGACTAGATCGCTCATGATGTTGAGGTTGACTGCTCTTTCAGCCAACTGAAGGACATACTCGCTCCTCTTGTCGTACCCCGCTTCCTTCAACAAGAGTTCGAATTCTTTGAAGAAGTCGTCGGCCTTCATACGACCTTGCTGAATTCGATTCAGCTTGTCCATTGCCTCCTTCTTTTGGGAGATATTAGAGAAACTGCTCTTCAGTTCCTCTAAAAATCCAGCGAAGTCTACATCCCAATCACCAGCAACTTCATCTTGGTGATCGTCGGTGTAAACTTCCGCCCAGTCATCAGCTCTTCCTCCACGAATATAAGACATTGCTACGTTAATGGCTTCATTTTCATTAATGACCTGTCGTGTTCTTCGTAGGTCATTAATGTATGCGAGGAGTGTTCGAAGCCATGCTCAGAATTTGGAAACGTCTCCTGTAAACACATTGGGTTCTTTCACAATGGTTTTTGGGAGGTAGAGGTGTTGGAGGTGGTAGTAGCGGAGGAGTTGGCATGCATGGATGTGTTAATTGGGTCAGACATTTCTGAGCCGAGTTCGGTGGTGAAGGATGGAGTGGGAGTGGGTGATTCTAAGTGGATGGTTGAATCCGAGGATGCGGGAGAGGGAGAGCGAGGTGGGTATGGAAGTGAAAAGTCCTGAGGTCTTGACGAGAACGCCAGGATAGGAGGGGTAGGTGCTGAAGGGTAGAAGCTCGTGTCGGGTTATGTGTTAATCCAGAAGGCTGTCTACGTTCGCTCCTCGCGCAACGTTGCCTTTCGGGTCAGAGACAGAGACACTTTATGCTCCAATGCCTACTATCGAATCTTCCGAAGAAGAAACTCGATATTCTGTTACTAGCCCTGATTTACACTCCTTGGTAGAAGTCAGGCACACTAGTGAGAGTATTTTCCTCTCAGCACGGGTTGAGCCGTACCACAGTGTCTCGATGTAGGTATGTACTAACAAAGTATCTAGGTCAATGCTGGCCTTAACACAGACGAGCTATGGAAAAGGAGGTGGATAATGGAGGGTGGCAAAGGAGGTATAGACTTCGTCAGTGATGAAATGAAAAGAGTAAATTTATAACGCAGCGTTGTCTAGTGCCCAACCAAATGTCGAGAACCAGCAGGATGTGACGGGTGGGTTGATAGGATATATGTCGAAGATTAGGGTTGTGACGGGTGGGTTGATAGGATCTCTGATCTTCTGTCAGTGACTCGATGGCTCACTACTAAGCCAGGCGTCACAAAGTCGAGATAAACGAAGTGAATGAGGAGTAGATGGTCTTTGATTCAGGTCTAGCTACAGAGGAGAATAGATGAGATCAGAGATAGAGACTACTCTAAGAAATGCCCTATCTTATATACATATTCTGAAATGAACCCATGGGAACTATCTCACGTCATAACTGTGAGGCTATACAACGATCTGTCAAAGGTTGACAGACATGAGAGAACTCTCACACTGTCAATCTGTCAATAGTCTGACAGACGTGAGAGAATTGTGTTGACAGCGCGAGAATGACAGTCTGTCAACAGCCTGACAGGCATGAGAGAAATGCGTTGACATTGCAAGAATGCCAGGGCTGTCACATGTATGTAAACAAAAGAAAAGGAAAAGATAAAAGAAAAAGTATAATAGGATAGATAAAATGAAAATGAAAAAGAGTCAATTCGTAACAGCCTCTGCCTTTTTGTCCCACAAGTCCACCGACACCAAATCCAAAGCCCTATTGCTGGGATTGCAGTTTGACGGACATCGGTACCCCAAATTGTCAAAGTAAAGAATCATCGAGGACGCTTTGCCAGAATAAGCAACCCGACCACCTTTAGCCAGCAGGAGGAGATTACCAAACTTGCGGAAGAGCTCGGAATGGCTTTGGTGTATTGTGATGATCACAGTACAGCCTTCGGCAGCAAGGCCACTCAATATGTTGAGGATGGAGGAAGCAGTGAATGCATCGAGGCCTTATGACACGGATATCATTATCAGCTGTGAATTATCATACATGGTTTGCAACGTACCACTGGTTGGTTCATTGGCACTGATTTAGAAGCATTGCCAGTCTGATAAGTCTCACGAGGCACAAGGATACAACGTACATAAGTATTTGTGGCTCAGTCAATACCTGCACAGCAATACTCACCCTCCTCTTTTCTCCACCACTGATCCCTTTTACAAACTCACTTCCAATCAAGCAGCCAGCACAGTCACTCAAGCCCATCATCCGGATTACTTCCTCCACCCTATCCCGTTTCTGCTTTGTATTCATTCTTCCAGGCAGTCTCAGTCCTGTGGCAAAGCGTAGCATTTCTCGCACGGTGAGGTATTGAAGAAGAGAGTTATCGTCCTGTGTGACATAAGAGCATAGAGATCAGAGCTGTGATTCGTCTGGCTGGGAGCCATTAAGTAGCAGACTTCCAGAGGAGTTGTATCGAGTGAATGGGGTGGACTTGAAACATAAGGCCATGAGATTGAGCAGAGAACTCTTCTGTTAAGGTTGTGCAGCTGTGAAGGAGGAGGTTGATTGTTCGATGCTCCAGTGCGATGTGCAAAGCTCCGAAGCGTGGGAACTATGGTGATTTCGGAAGCAAAGGCTACACAATCCTTTGGAAGTAAGGGACTTCAGCAAAGCTATTAGCAACGCTCCCTATACGCTATCTGGGTGTCCCAGTGAAGTTTGAAGAATTAATATAATTTCGGAAAAATTGCACTGTCCGTATGTCTGGTGCGGTCCGAAAATATGCGAAATAAAGGAGGGTATAACTTGTGTGTATTTGATTTCAAGCTGGGGAATAATACAAAACAGTCTACTTAAGTACCAATGCTTGTAGCTAACCAGAGTAAGAAAGTAACACATGTATCTAATGATGACTGATGCTGTATAATCGAAATCACAAGTAAATGTGTTAGGATGAATGAATGTATAACTGTTAACTACAAGTGAAGGATAAATCACATCACATCGCACCGGACCGGAGCTCCGGAGCCGAGCGAGCAATTAGTTGACAAGAGTGAAGTAGAAAGTGATTGATAGTGAACTCCCTTGCATGATTATAACAGAACTTCGGAAATTTCGGACACATCGGACGGATCCGTCCGGATCTGAAATATAAGCAGAGATACAGAGCCAATATAATGAAAGACACTTGCATGGTTCAATCAATGGTCCGATCAGACCATTGCACAAGCGAGTTTGGCATAGTCGTAACATCTTCCCTGATCCAGATGGACCCATGATCACATTCACCGAGCCAGCTTCAAACCGCATCATGATTCCATGCAAGATGGGAATATCAACCTTGGTGAAACTGTTCTTCAAAGATGTTTTTTCAATAGTTAGCACTAGATCAACAAGATCAATGTTGATATCAACTGACTTGCTCCGTTCCTTTTCCTTCTCCAATCCAGAAACAGCCTGATATCTCTCTGTGCCATCTGTTTCTTTATCTTTTGAAGTATGGATACCTGCTACTTGGACATTGACGGTCCAGAATTGCAATAATAATGTCGCAATGAAGTTGAATACTACAACAAAGCCAAAAAGCGTGCAAACAGGCATGGTATACCAGTGTGGATGGAAGGAGAGATTTTCCAGGATGAAGTTGCCTGTGTATTGGATGCAAGCAGGATTCATGGGACCTCCAGTATCTGGGCAGTCATAAAATTTATCTGAGAATTCGTTTGCGACTAGGGCTGCGAATCCATAAAACTAACAACTGTGAGTTCATTTTATTGCAAGTTGGACTTTAATAAGATACTTACACAATATCCAACCCATTTGATCCATCAAACATACATTGGGATCGTAGCCACCTGGATGAAAAATCCACAAGAGAAAGACTGAAAGGTGAACCTTTGGTATAGTACATTGATGTTTAGTCTATGAGATACACAGTGAAAGTCAAAGCTCACATTAAATTCGCCATCAGGGTCACAATTGCAAAGTCCCTTGAGATTGCAGCACACAACATTGCAAACGATACCACGATATACTGATTCAACAATACTACAGCGTAGCACCGAAAAAAATGGATAGCATTGACATCAAATCCACACATGAAGTAGTATATCACAGAAAAGAGGAATGGGACAATCACATCTTCGAGGAGGAGCCGTACAATATGGGTGGAAATAACCCATGGTACAACACTGACAACACATTCACTGTGTTCTCGGTCAAAGAGGACAAGTGTGGGACCTGTGAGACAATAGATGTCATATAAAAGAACAAGATATCCCTGAATAGGGTGAGTTGAAGTTCTTGAGATTGGCAAAAACATACTTGTAAACCGCAGGCAATGTAAAGTGCGGCCTCCCAAGAACGTATACCAGCTAGGGTTTTGGGAAGGTTCAGAAACACCAGCCCACATACCAAGCCCATGATGACGGCTTCTATCCATGATGCTGTGAGGCCCATTGGATCACGGATTGTGGTGCAAATTGTACATGAAGTTAGAACCCAAATTTGCTGCCATACACCAGCAGACTGTACCACCTTTGCGGGCCTTCCAGAGATTTCCCTACCGCTGGCCAAAGATGTTGATGGAAATCGGTTCAAAGATTCCTCCGTCCATGATTCAACTAGGTACTGAAGCTGGGTGCGTGTCTTCAAATCGGCTTTGGGGCTGCGGTGATCTATGGCAACAACCCCAATCAGGTCGTCTGCTGGATTAACGAGTTCAGAAAAGCTTCCTGGAACTCGACTTTCGAACCAGGTGACGGCCGCATTTGTGGGACCCGAATATACAGGAAAGCCTTGACTAAGAAGAGTTATGCGGTCGAACAAGAAGAAGATATCATGTCGAGGCTGGTGGATAGTACAGATAATAGTGCGCCCTTTGGATGCCAGTGACTTCAGCATTTTGATTAACTGATATGCCGATGTCACATCAAGACCAGTAGTAGGCTCATCATAAAACAAGACACTTGGATTGCTAAGCATCTGCATGCCAATGCTGAGACATCTGCGCTCCCCCCGGAGCATCCACAATGTGAAGCACCATTGCCAACCTGTGTATTGGCACATTCCTTAAGACCGAGTTTGAGGACGATCTCTTCCATGAGATTCCGGTGCTCCGTGGCTGTTACCCGGGAAGGCAGATGCAAGGCTGCAGCATACAGGAGCGTTTCTCTGACAGTGAGCAAAGGCAGAAGCAAATCCATCTGGGTGACATATGCGCTTGTCACGGTTGATATATCAGGAGAGCCATTATATAGGACGGAACTGGACAGGACCATAGTTGAACTTTGCATGCGACGCAAAAGGAGGTTCAGTAAGGTTGTCTGTCACGATGTTAGACTACAGGTAGTTTCCATTATACGGCAAAATACCTTTCCAGAGCCTGATCCCCCCATGATTGCGCAAAGACTGTTTCTCGGAAAGTCTGCAGAGATTCTATTGAGGATTCTGTTTGCTTTCGGACTGGCAGCCTCTACATCGGAAGACAGCAGGAAATGTTGTTTATTGAATATTCTTTCCGTTACGCTCTTTTGAATGGCTACATCTACGGAGACCTGGCGCATCCGTATATCGACTGGAGCAACATCAGAGAAGGAAATTCTTTCTTCGTGTGTATCCTGAATGTTCCAACCATACATAGGCTCCATTTGTTCCTCATTGATGGTGTTATGGTCGTCTTCCATAGTGTTCATTCGGATCTCACTGCTCTTCATGGTGATCGCAGAGGTTGGACAAGGAAAAGAGGGACGCGGTCATATCTCCAGTATATCATCACAGCTGATGCTGCTAAAAAGGCTAGACTCTCTGAGCTCTTTTGTTGAGTGCACGTACCAAGAAACTTTGGTAGCTTATAGGAGCTTGGCCTTGTTTGAATTTAGCGACTTTGCGATTATGATAGTTCTTCGTACAATGCGCACTGTTTGATCTCTGTCGCATTGACATGATATGTTGCATAATTGTCTGTCGTCGATTTTTTTCACACCTGCTTGGCTTTGGGATTATCAATTGGAAATCACGGATCGTTCGGCACTCATTTCAGTCCCACAGCTAGACACAGATAAGTAGGTGTTTCTTTGTCCATTGACAGAATGAAGTTGCCAAACCAGGGATAATCCTAGTACCGTACGACGTTCCTAATCCTGGACTGAGTTAAATAAGGGTATTTCCAATAAGAATACCCAAACAAACGAATGAACAGAGTAAGAAGCTTGCTATTCGACTAAAGCAGGGACCCGAAAGAGCCAGAGAGATTGATAAGGAAGCAAGCAATGTCATTCAACGTTCAGTAGATATTAACTGCCAGAATGACGATAAAGATATATATTTTTATGCCCCAAGAGGTATGTCGTGCTAGAGAACCCCCATTTGAGGCAGCATTTGGCGTTGAATTTGATGCTTTGACGTCCCTGCACTCTGCAAGACCCATCTGAACAAGCATGTTTGCAGCTGTGATGTAATAGTAATCGCCTTTCGAGAAGTTTAATCCTGATACCTGGACTTTGAACGGTGGGTTAAGAAGCCAGACTTACCGTAAACGATGCCAGTGAGGAAATTGTTTTCAGGCCAATTGACTGTCCCGTTCGATAACAGACTCTGCCAGGAGGAGTCCCATGCTAAAGACGTGACATTTTGCAGAATCTGGAATTATCGAGATAGAAGACCAGTATTCAATTGCTGTAGAATGTAATATACCTGAATGGCAGCATTTGACCAATTTGTAGCGTTAGCAGGGTCTACTTGAGCAAGAAGAAGTAATCCGTTGGCGGCGATAGTTGCAGCAGAAGAATCTGCTGGTCGAGGAGATGGACTCAGCGGAGCGTCAAAATCCCTGAGAGATGGCTTGAATAAGATGTTGTATGAAGAAATGCAGCATATGTACCAAGGCACAATCCCATCGGAGGGAATGTGTTCCAAGAAATAATTGGCAGCACGTTGTGCTGTCTGGAGGAAGTCTGCATTTTTGGTGTGATTATACACTAGATAAAAATCATGAATATGATCAATCTAAGAGGACAGACAAATTTACTATTCGCGAAGCCATACAAGGCCCATGCTTGACCTCTGCTCCATGTGCTGTTATACTTCACTTAAGCCATTTACATGTTATTAAAGGCATAAAAGAGACACATGCCTCCAATCAGCATATCCTTGCGAGGTTCTTTTACGAATGACATTTCCGGTCGTTGAGTTGTACTCTACAACGTGCCAGGTTGATCCTAGACAGTGTGAAGGTCAATGACCAGAGAAAAAGCGCAATTGAATGCTCACCATCATCGCGAAAATGGTTGATCATGGTGGTGTTAGCATGGGAGTTCGCAATGTCGATCAATGTGCTGTTCCCAGTGAGGGCGTAGGAGGCCCATAGAACTTCCAAGTTCATCATATTATCAATGATTACGGTGAAATCGGTGGGATCCTCGGTATCCCAGCTTCGTGTACAGCCGACAATTGGATTGAATCTAGCTGCGAGATCTGTAGCAAATGCGTTGACAGCTTGTATAGCGGTCTCATTTTGTGGATTACTATAGAAAGTTGAGCATCGAGAAGAGTATTGAGATTTCAAAGAACGCACATCAATAGTTCTTCGGCGAACGGAAAACTCACAAACCCAACGTCGTGCTGCAGATTTGTGTTGTTAGTCTCCAGTGGTATTAATCCCGTGCTAGCAGATCGTCCGAGCTCAATCCAATCAGCTACACCTAAAGCGTTCGCGTCGGTTACCTCACAGAGATTCTTGCGGGTGTTCAGAGCATACAGCGAGGCGGGGAAGAAGCCCGATGTCCAAGTGTCAGGTATGAAGTCCAGCCAAGTCCCGGGGTTGCTGACGTTCCATGTAGAGGTGTATTGAGGATACTGGATTGGCGAAGGGAGGGAGTTCGAAGTATTGGCTATTTTCTGCGGGATGAGAGAAGAAAAAAGCTGTTCAGGAACAGTGGGTGAGGCATTTGTCCGATTCCAAAATAAGAGAAGGAATAACTGAAGAATGAAGAATGTCATTGGAACGATGATGGAAGTAATAAACAAGAAAGTTCACGGTGTATAATCTCCGGTCCGAGCTCGTGTTCGTCTAGGCAGGTCGAGGACGGTTGCGTAGAGTCTATTAGAGCTGTGGACCATGCGATGAGCATATGATTACGTCTTCAACAGAGCCAGACAGATTGAACATGTATCGCTGTAGATATATAATTAATACCTTTCATAGATACAGGTTTCAACGTGAATCTACAGTGCCTGGTGCACCATCGTGATGTATTATGAAAGGTTCGCAATGGGCATTTCTCTTTTAGGGCCCGGTCGTGTTGTAAATGCTCTTCTTTGCCTCCTAGGAGGTCAATCGCGGTCCAGAGATTGTGGTACCGGGTCTGGCTTTTCGTACAGTAAGCTTCCGCGGCTCGTAGGAGCATAAGCATAGGAATGTAATACGATAGGATTTTTGATAGCTTTTGAGCTGTTGTCAAAACTTGTCAACGTTGGCGCAGCATAAAGCCAAGTTGAGTGGCAGTGCAACGTGATTTGGCGCGCACGCAGCGGGGCAACGCAGCCTTTAAATCTTCCTTCCTTCCACCTTTATCTCGAACTTCCTCAGTTCACTCAGAATGTCTACAGGGCCAGCGGGCTTGGGCTCAGAAATTGTCACCATCGTCAATAAGCTTCAAGATGTTTTCAACGCTGTCGGTACTTCAACAGCATCAATAGACTTGCCTCAGATATGTGTTTTGGGAAGTCAGAGTAGTGGTAAAAGTAGTGTGCTTGAGGTTCGTCTCTAGCTTCTCTACTCTTTGAACTACTCTGACAAAGACTTATCGTCTTTCAGAACATCGTAGGACGGGATTTCCTGCCTCGTGGAACCGGTATTGTGACACGACGGCCACTGGTACGTCTTTACCATATATTCGGATGCTAGCGGACTTGTGCTTAAACTTCACAGATTCTACAACTCATACATAGACCTGCAACATCACACCAGAATGGCGGTCGTATGTCATCTCATCCTTCTATATCAACGCGATTAAACCTGACACATTCGTTCATTCAGCACCAGAAATAGGGAAGGACGGAGACGCTGCAGCCAATGCAGACGAGTGGGGTGAATTCTTACATCTTCCTGGCCAGAAATTCTACGACTTTCACAAGATTCGGGATGAGATCGTTCGCGACACTGAAGCGAAGACTGGCCGTAATGCAGGAATTTCACCTCAGCCGATTAACTTGCGTATATACTCGCCAAAAGTTCTCACTTTAACGTTGGTCGACCTTCCTGGTCTTACGAAGGTGCCCGTCGGAGACCAACCAAAGGATATCGAGAAGCAAATTCGTGACATGTTGATGAAGTACATCTCGAAACCTGCATGTATCATTTTGGCAGTATCTCCCGCAAATGTTGATCTGGCCAACTCGGATGGCTTGAAAATGGCTAGGGATGTTGATCCCGAGGGAAACAGGACCATTGGTGTATTGACGAAAATCGATTTGATGTGAGTCGGAACATGTCTCTGAAATTTCCGTGATATTGAAAATACACGCTCGTAGGGACAACGGCACGGATGTTGTGGACATTCTTGCTGGTCGTGTCATCCCTCTTCGTATGGGCTATGTGCCAGTTGTCAATCGGGGCCAACGTGACATCGACTCTTCGAAGTCCATTGCGCTTGCGCTCGAAGCAGAACGCGAATTTTTCGAGAACCATCCGTCATATAAGGGAAAAGCCCAATACTGTGGTACTCCATTCTTGACACGCAAACTCAACATGGTATGCAAACTCGATTCCTTGTATCAACTTTCTCAATATATAGCATTCGTTTAGATCCTCATGCATCACATTCGTGCCACTCTCCCCGACATCAAAGCCAGAATATCCTCTCAGCTGCAGAAATACAACGCCGAGCTCCTGCAGCTCGGAGGTCCTATGGCCGAGCATAACTCTGGCAATGTCGTTCTGTCAGTCATTACAGAATTTACCAATGAATTCCGGACAGTCATTGATGGTAGCACAAATGACTTGTCGGTGAATGAACTTTCCGGAGGTGCACGTATTAGTTTCGTCTTCCACGAACTGTTCAACAATGGTATCAAGAATATCGATCCCTTCGATCAAGTGAAAGACGGAGACATCAGGACTATGCTGTACAACTCATCCGTGCGTTACACTGCTACCTACTCACTGAAAAGTTCCTCAAAGTGAATTACAGGGCTCTACCCCGGCGCTTTTCGTGGGCACAGCAGCTTTCGAGGTTATCGTGAAGCAGCAAATCAAGCGTCTAGAGGAGCCTAGTTTGAAGTGCTGTCAGCTAGTATATGACGAGCTCATTCGTATACTTGGGCAGTTGTTAACAAAAATAGTGAGTAATTACCTTGCGTTCGTGCAGATACGGGTTTTGACTCTACTCATTATTACAGCAAGCGTTTAAGAGGTACCCTGCCCTACGAGAACGATTCAATGCAGTTGTTGTGGGCTTCTTCAAAAACTGTATGACTCCGACAACGAAACTTGTCTCCGATATGGTTTCGTGAGTTCTCAACAAGTAAATTGCCGAATTCATGCTTAACATTGACCCAGTATGCAAGCATGTTATGTGAACACTACCCATCCTGATTTCATCAACGGCCACAAGGTATTTCGACTGTCACCTTTCAATGTACACGATCAGCATCTAATATCATCGCTCTAGGCTATGGCCATCGTTACTGATAGGCTAAATGCTGCCAAACCTCCGCCTCCACAATCCGACCCAAAGACAGGAAAACTGGCTCCTGGTGTCATTAATAACAACAAGGACCTCGATGTCGAAGCTAAGAAAGACGAGCCTGGATTTTTCGGATCCTTCTTCGCTAGTACTGGTAGGAACAGCCGTGCGGGAACAGCTAAGAAGGCCGGTGGTACTAGCACGCCCTCTACTATGGAAGCACCTCCGCCAGTTATCAAACCTCAAGCAGCTCTGAGCGAGAGAGAAACGATGGAAACAGAAGTCATCAGTGCGTTCCCTATCCACAATTGCCTTACTAAAATGACAAACACCCTACACATTTTTAGAGCTGCTGATTCATTCTTACTTCAATATCGTCAAGCGCGAGATGATTGACATGGTGCCCAAAGCGATTACTCTGACTTTGGTCAATCATGCGAAAGAGACCCTGCAGAAAGAGCTTCTACAAGAATTGTACAAGCAGGAGGTATTGGAAGATCTGCTCAAGGAGAGCGAATACGTGGTCAACAGGAGGAAGGAGGTCATCAGCATGGTCCAGGCATTAAACAAGGCGGAAGAGTATGTTTTCCTCTTCCTTCTCTCCACTTATTATTAATTTCATCGTCGTAGAATTGTCGCAGGTGTCTGAGGCTCTCTCTGCATGGTTTACTTGTTTGGATCTCTACTTCTCTGGATGTTTTCTCTTACATATGGTCTATACCTCGTACGTGCACTCTTATTACACTACTCTACCTTGTTTTTCTTTGCGTCAAATACATCGCATATAGTTGTATATTGACCTCAATTATGTCATTCAATGAGCTGCACTATGACTTGTGTCTAATTATTTCGCTCGAGATATGTGGTTCAACATTGATATATTGCCACTTGTGCACGCATTCCCCTTAAAAAAGCCGCAGTGTCATCAATCTGGAGCGTCTCTATCCAAAATATCTCTCCTCCATATTCTGAAGTTCCTTCTTTAATCCGTAAGATACAACGTAGCGCACAGCGCAAACCCCTATAAGTAAGTAGTTATAACCAGAATATTTAAATCTATGTAGCGTTATATAAAATCTATGGATACATGTTGTCGTGTTTCCGTGATAGTTCGTAACAGAAAGTCTACTTAGCTGGGGATCTGATAAATTTTCACGCTGTTGATTTCCCAATCTATAGACTCGTCAGTCCGTCAAGAGAGTGAAGTATAGAAGCACATACACGCTTCTTGGAGAGCAGCACCGTTGTTTTGCACAAAGGTATCACAGTCTGACACGCCTGTACGTGTAGCACAACTCTGCTCTTGACCGGGAGCACCGGCGTCAGACCATACAGACCCGGCCAAGTCTCCACTGAATAGAAGAAAAAGCCTATTCAGAAGTGAATAAATCTAGACCAGAGCAAGCACACGCACCAAAGTGTAGTATCGAAAATAGTAGATTGGTACCCAAAAAATTCCGTGACGTTGCAAGTCGGCGATGACCACCAAGCAAAAGGGGTACCCCATAAACTAGGCAAAGGTGTGCCAGATGTGATATCAGATGGGATGTTTGATCTCTCGAAAAACCAAACAGCAATGCCGGATGAGTTCAGAGTCACTAGGAAGGATTTGAGCGCCTGTTGACGCGCAGAAAGATACCAAAGCGAAACATACTGGTAAAAACACCACCTCCGTTGCCATTAAAAGCAGCTCCGTACGACACCGTTGAGCTTGATCTAATACCGCAGCCCCCACCGGTCGAGACGCAATCAGTTGAAGTAATGACCGATCCTGTTATACCGAGAGCCGACGAGCTTGAGGAAGCAAGAGAACAACCCTCCAATGTATGAAGAGTCGCCTGGTCGTTCGTATTATCACCAACTCCTTCTACAATATCAATTTCTCCTGTAAAGAGAAATAATTAGTGAAGTAGCGAACATTACAGTTTGTCTGATCATTGAAGACAGCTTGGCTCACCACCATCTGGCCAATTTGGACCATTTGTCCAAAACGCACTGGACCAAGTATCAACAACTGAAGGAAAGCAAGCTAATCACAGCTACTTACGGCCACGTTCCACAACCAGTGGGCATATGGACAGCGTCTAGAATCCACAAGCCTGAGTTGTAGACATTGTTGGTGGTGATACGGATGCTTTGACGGTTCCCTGTGACTGTAGCAGTGGTTTCTACTCGCATTATAGCGGTTCCACCTGAAGTAATTTCAGTAAGGTTGTTATTAGACTATAGATATGCAGATCAGCCATGTAACTCAAAGAGAAAAATTATCACACAACGCACTGCTGTCCCTTGGTCAACATAATCAACAATCCCTGCAACATAAAATTGTGAGACTAGCTGAAGATAGCACGCTGGAGGCAGGGGATGCTTTACCATGTGTCGTGACGTCCGCGGCATCGGTGAAGGTCCAGCCATCAAAAAAATCGGATCCACTCTGAATTGAATGGTCAACCGCAGCACACTTTAAATGAAGACGATACACACATGTTCTTCAACGAGCTTATAGGGTGTAGAAATAGCGACACCTGTGCTTGAGCTGCCAGCAGCAGACGCTGTATTGGTGGAAGTGCCCGTAGATTTAGTTGTGCCCGAAGAACCCGAAGAGGAAGACGAGGAAGAAGAGTTGCCTCCTGCAGAGTTCGCGCCGGCATCAGACTTGCAGAATACGGTTTGGGAGCTAGTAGTCAAGTGAACTAGAGGCTGCAGCTTTTCCCTCGATGTCAGAACGACACCCAGTGCGACGTTGAAATCGTGAGTGAAACTTTGGACCTGTGAACTAGTCCGTCGGGCCAAGTAGGACGCAACGTTCGTGGCAGAGGCAGAACTGTAAAAAGAAAAGGAAAGACAGACTAGAAGCAATGAATCATACAAGAAGAAGAACATGGTGGAAAGAAGAGAGAACTTTCAAAGCAAAAATCATCCTTAGTCTATAAGCGGCACGGGTAGAATTGCCGATAATTGATACAAAGCTTTATTGTATTATGGGACCTCCACTATTTTTTTGTTTTTGCATAATGAACCCTGGGAGCTTGAGCTCTCAGTCTTCTGCATTTGTCTACTTCGTTGCTAGCCGTAAACCAATACAATCACTTGCTGATCTCCTTCAGCATGCCCGTCCTCTAGGAGTGAGCGTAACCGCGATATAACGATATAACTCGAGTTGGTGCAATGTATTTCATTGCTGTCAGTATGGTCATATCACATTTACAAGAGGATCGCTCTCCAGCGTCGAATTGGTGGCTTGTCAGGTTAAACAGGACGTAAGTACTTAAATCAGCAATCTGTGTGATAAAGGCGACGCTTGTATTGATCAGTACGTGTGTACGTATACGAATATGCTGGTATGTATTTGGTGTAAGTAAATGTAAAATTATGCATGGAGGTTGGGGAGTAATGGTGATTGTGATGTGCTACAGTACAAGAAAACTAGGGAAAACGATGCCCGAGATTGAAAAAACGTCAAATGTGATACAGTAGTGGTGCAAGAGCTTTATCGATGAGAGGCGCAGAAAAAAAGAACGCCTTCCTTTCTACAAGTCATTCATATATCGCGAATGTTTTTTTGCCATCATCATGCCTTCGAGGATACCAACCGCTACATCGACCACAAGGAAAAAACGGTTGGACATATAAAGATAATGGTCGACGGCGGGCGAGACCCGCGAAGGCGTGAATCACAGGTCCATGAGTCCAAAAACACCGGCCAGCTCCTATGGTTTTCGAAACTCGCACAACACAGTGTAAATGGTGTTGAACGCGGTGTAGATCTCTTCTCTAACCTATTGACGGCAAAGAAACAGATAGCGTCAGTGGATGTTTCCATTAATCCACCGGCAGGTTTCACCCACGACCGGCAGTTTTGAATGTCAACTCGAATTCAAGATCATGAATGGAGGAAGCATTCCTCAACGGTCATGGAGAACGGGGAAGAAAAGAATAAACATGGGTTGGAATATTACCTTGGCACCGGTTAAAACGATCTTTCCAGATACGAAGATGAGGAGCACGACTTTAGGTTTGATCATGCGGTAAATGAGTCCAGGAAAAAGCTAGACGCTATACATGAGAACGGGTTATGAACATAGAACGCGAACCATACCTCAGGCTCATAGCTGCTGAACTGACCGTGGCTATATGCAAGACCTTCCAAACGAATGGGAAACTTAACATCGCAGCTGCCAACAATGTTCTGAATCTTGAATTCCGAAAACTTGGCGTCGAACCCGAGCTTCTGAACAATCCTAGCATATTTTCGTGACGCCAGCCTCGAATCATCTTCAGATTTGGCACCAGTCACAACCATCTTGCCCGAGGCAAAGATAAGCGCAGTGGTCTTGGGATCACGAATACGCATGATAACGGCGGCGAAACGCTATACGTGGAACAAATCGAAGTAGTTCGAATTGTACACACGATATGAGTAATCATTAAAAAGTACCAACCTTAGGGTTGTACTCTGCATTCCGCGCATGTAAGGCGATGGTTTTGAGATCGAGGCGACAATCGAGGTTGACGGTGGCAACGATGTTCTGTAGAGTGGGTACGATGCCTTCAACAGCAGTGATGTGCTGCTGTTCAAGTGTCAGCGGTGCAGGCGTAGCGGGTACAGCGGAAGGTGTAGATGGACCAGCCACCGCATTCGATGGAGAGCCAACGGTCGACGGCGGAGTCTGAGACTGGGAAAGTATCGGACTAATTTGTGGGTGAGAAGCCTGCAATGAAGGCTGAAAGGAGTTCGATAATGGGGAAGGACCCGCTGAATTAGTAGGTTTCTGGAGATATGCACCGCCGGGTAACGCTAAACCGCCACTCTGTTGGGCTTGCTGCTGCTGTTTTTGTTGCTGTTGAACCTGCTGCTGAATTTGTTGTTGTTGGTACAGCTGTTGTTGCTGAGATGGTACATTGGAGCGGCCAAAAGTGACCTGACGAGCGGGCAAAGCAAAAGACATTGTGTAAATTTTATATGGCAAGCGTGGGAACGGGGGAAAGGAAGGAAGGTGCTGGCGAAAGACCACTGCTTATATACCACATAATTTAAGCTCCGACTATATTTGGTATTGATCGACAAGCCATTTCCCACGTGGTCCTTCCTTTGTCTTTCCATCATCGCAACCTACAACCCCACAACGAACACCGAACCCAATCCGTCTTCGACCGGAGAGCAATCACAAATTCCAAGGCTTCATGGGATTCTTTTGTTCGCTCACAGCCTGTACGCTTGGATAGCCCTCTTTGTAAAATTCCAAATCACGCTATGATCCCTCGCATCCCATTTCTTTCGCATGTTTTTTTGTCGTTTTGCGATTCGCGCTCCTTATATTCACAGTTGCTTGAAGGGTATACGTGCATCTTCAAGACGATGCGCTGACAATGCGCTCCCGCACTTTCGTTACATTTACCGCTCGGCTTTCGGTTCATAAACAGCCGCGATCTTCCCATGGACAACGATAGGCAACGATAAAGTTTCAAATAGTTTCCGTTCCAATAGAAAGCTCTGAAAGTGCAAGATCCGACGTTTCTCTGGTTTTGGGGATTACATTAAGATCTTCCGACAACATCGCATTCTTACATCCATCCATCCAAATCTCAAAAACCAATTCGTTTTGATATGGTTAATTCACATTCATCAAATGTTGACATCACATCAAAGAAAAAATGTGACTGTGACTTTGATGATGTATATATATGTATGCTCGTACTGTAACAGGCTGCTACCAGGTTCTCGAGTTGGAAGATTCACAGCTTTCTCCAGAGATATGTAGAAGTAGCTTGATATCAATGAATACCCTAAGTCGAATTTGAAAGATGCGAACAGACTTGAATGCAATACCAGTCGTGGAAATTCACCTTGGATCGAGTCTTGACTGTACACCGTCATCATGCACGCACGAGTATCGCAACAGGTCTGAATGCTCCTAGTAATCTTTACCCTCAAACTAATGCTGACGAATGAGCTTTTGAAAGACACAAGAAGCCCGAATCTCTGAACTTCAAGCAGAAGTAGAAAGGCTTCAAGCAGAACTTGGGTAAGGATCTGACTTGCGTCATCCTTGATATTCAATCAAGGTCTTCAAATTAGACAAGACGAAGATGCGGAAAAGATCGTTCACAACCATATCAAACTTCTTCATCAGTACAATGAAGCCAAGGATGCAGCACAGGTGCGTATGGTTCCTATTCGCCATCAACACGTTGAAAGAGTTCGATATATGCTGTGTATAGATTCTCATAGGACGGGTCAGCCTTTTGCTTCTTTGTCTATCGATGGATCGACATTTGATGCGTGTCTTCAGCTGGCCAATTTGAGAGAAACTACCGTTAGGCAAATCCACAAAGACCTCGAGCTTCCGATTGGCGACTAAAAGAAACATCGTGTATTTCCTTGTAACAATAACGCCTCATAAACTTTGCTTCTCCAATGCAATCCAACTTGTTCCACACCCTGCCCATATTCCAGTTACGATCAGATTTACATCATCCACCTCCTGAGGCCAAAGCTTCAAAGGTGTATGAACATCCATCGTGGAACCTAAACCCAAATTTCCGTGCTCGTTCCATCCCCATCCCCATAACTCTGGTGCAAAGCCTGACTCGGTCTTAAGAACAAGGATGTGTTCGCTACCGCATGCGAACCCGGATAAACATCTCGCAGACGTTATTCTGAAAGGAAATTCGACAGGATGAGGGTGAATAGAAGCTGATGGCGGCGAACGCCCAAGCTGTCCTTTGGAATGAGAGCCTGTGGCATACAAAGTTCCGGATGCATCGACCACGTACGTGCCGTTCCACGTACAGCCAACGAACGAAACGTTGCGAAACTCATCCAAGCCAGCTATTTGAGACTTTTTGTTGGATCCCAGCTCCGTAAGGCGGCCAGATTCACGAAGAAGAACGCTATGTTGGTGTCCAAGTGCTATTTGTACAACTGGATCGTTCGGATGATGAGGTACTTCGATAATCTTAGGAAGAGAGAAAAAGGGAGTATTTTTATTGAGAGTGGACGTATCGCCCAATTGGCCATGTCGCGCTGCACCCCAGCCGATAATGAGGGTTTGACGAGATTCATCGCTGAGCTGTACATGCATCTGAACAATGACATGGTGCTGGCCAGTTGATATGGATATGACTTGTAAATGAACTTCATCTAAAGCCAGTCCGTCGACTTCTAGACAGTGGTCAAACTGGACGGTCTGGAATAGTTTGGGACGCACGGATGTACCCCGTCCGACACCCAAGTCCCCGAAGTCATTGCTACCCATAGATAGCAATACATCTGACTTTCTTTCGCTGGACAAGACGACATAAGACGTTTCCCAAGAACAACATATCAGTCTTGGCTGATAACCCTCTAGACCATATTCTGCGAGCTGAAGGTTTATCCGCCTGAATACCGTTACATCTTCATCTCTTCCGCAGTTACCCAGCTGTCCAGAACCTCCATTTCCACAGCCCCAAAGCGATTTTATGGTAAGGCCAGTATCTTCCTGGACGTACTCGCTCAACAGCAGTGTATGGTTTCCGCCGGTTGCAATGTGTATGATTTTCTCAGACATGCTGCATTTCCTCGAGTCCCCATCGTAAAATGTACAAGAGGAGAAAGTATGAGTATCATCTGTGGTTCCAATTGCTAATTGTCCGTGTGCGTTAGAGCCAGAGGAGACGAGAGAAAAAAGCATTCACTGCGGTTTATTTTCAGGGGAATCATCTGACGATCTTATCTTATCTCAGCCGAGTCATCGATTGCCAACGCGATTCGACATCTCTTCCTTTCTCTTCTGAGTATCTCCGGCTCATCCAAATTATTACTCTCGCAAGCAAATGTCTTCGAACTCTTCGTTTTTTCCTGAAGAAATGAGCTCAGACCCTACTGCTCCTCTTTCAATACACGACTTGGTCAAAACATTAGCCGATACTTCTCTAGCAGAGTAATGCGATTGTACATTGTTGCGCGTTGAAGTTCTGATATCATTACTTTAGCTCCACAGCTAATCCGACAACAACAACCGGACCAGCTTTATCGGTACCGACAAATTCCTCCAACGCTCCAGTAGTCCAATCAGCGCCGGCAGATGCTTCATCGCACGACCAAGTTGTCACCCCCTGGGACGTTCAAGGATCTGTTTCGAACGATGGAAAGCAACAAGCAATAGATTATGACAAACTTATCGTGCAGTTTGGCACTCGGCGTATCGATGAAGCCTTGCTTCAGCGGTTTGAAAATTTGACGGGAAGGAAACCTCATGTGTTGTTAAGGAGAGGGATGTTCTTCTCACATCGGTGAGATATCGCGTTCTGAGAAGCGACATGTGCTGATAGGAGTCTTAAGAGAATTCGACAAAATACTGGATCGATATGAGCAAGGAAAACCATTCTTTCTATACACCGGAAGAGGCCCAAGTAGCGATAGTATGCATTTGGGCCATATGATTCCTTTTGTCTTCACCAAGTGCGTTCATCATCAAACAATCACACTCCATTGCCCTGAGGATGTCAAGATGGTTACAGGATGTTTTCGATGTTCCTCTAGTCATCCAGTTAACGGGTATGCCAGAATTGATTCAATTCGAATCGGCGTTGATCAACTCCATTCAGACGACGAGAAGTTTTTGTTCAAACATGAACTAAAAGTAGAGCAAACCAAAGCCTTCGCACGTTTGAATGCACGCGATATCATCGCTGTCGGATTCAATCCCGAGAAGACATTCATCTTCAGTGACTATGATTATGTATCTGGGCCATTTTACGAAAACGTTTCCAAGATATCTCGTCAAATCACATATAGTCAGGCAAAAGCCACTTTCGGATTCAATGATTCGTGCGTGCCTTCGCTTTCTCTGCCAGTGATTGTATCTCATCCTCGTTCTCCAACTAAGAGACAACATTGGCAAAATCCATTTTGCTTCGATCCAAGCCGCACCATCATTCTCCAACTCGTTTCCTCAAATCTTTGGGACTGTATCCAATGTCCCCTGCCTTATCCCCTGTGCAATTGACCAGGATCCATACTTCCGTCTGACCCGAGATGTTGCCCAAAAACTCAAATATCCCAAACCCTCGTTGATTCATTCGAAATTTTTCCCTGCCCTACAGGGTCCTCAAACTAAAATGAGTGCAAGCGATCCGAATAGCAGCATTTATATGACAGATAAGCCTGCGCAGATCAAGAATAAGATAAACAAGCATGGATTTTCAGGGGGACAAGAGACGGAAGAGGAGCATCGAAGGCTTGGAGGAGATACGGAGGTTGATGTTGCGTACCAATATCTGACGTTTTTTTTGGAAGATGACGATGAGCTAGCTAAGACGGGAGAGGTGAGCTTAGTTTCGCTGTACCATTGCGCCTGCTCATATGTCGTTCGTTTCCCAAGGATTATCGCGCAGGACGTCTTCTGACAGGACAGCTGAAAGCGAAATGCATCCAATTGCTTCAACAGTTCGTCTCTGAGTTCCAAGAGGTTTGGCTTTTTTTTCTATCCACCGAATCTTTTCTTCTCATTCATATCCATAAGCGCCGGGCAAAAATAACGGACGAGCAAATTAATATATTCATGGACAAGACCCGGAAAATTGTGCCCACTACGAAACACTAGCTCAACCTGGACCCTCGGCGTGATCAAGCACCAAGTTCAATGGATATGGATGTGCTTGAGATATAAGGATATGAGGTGGAATGCAAAGTGAACGTTTCACGGAGTACATAGTAGAATTCTAGGCTGACGCTCAGAATTGACGCCGGCACCTTTTGATTGCCAGCTCTTGCTGCAAAAATATCGGAGTAAACGGTGTGTGTCGAAAATATCAGAGGATTGGGACGAGCCGTATACTTCAAGTCTCTACGGGCTCTTCCCCAAGACATCAACTAGTCCGAGTTGCTAAGGTCCCCTGATAATAGATCCAAACGTCGTCTGACATATCGGACAAAATCCGAAAATTTTGAGCAAAATGTTGCGAAGTCTTAACTTATGGACGTTGAACTTCAATTGGGAGTGGTAGATAAGGATAGAAGTGATAGCATTTTTTATCCTTCTATTTTCCTGTTCTTTTGTATGTAATATAATGGCACTGTTGAGCGACAAGTAGTCAGCCAACGAGCGTCAGTATAATTAGCTGAAAAGTCAACTCTGATGAACTAACTTTGCTAGCACAACTTCGGCCTCAGCATCGCTCCTCGTATTCTCCATGGACATTGCTGATCTGAGTTCAACCCTTCATCGGATTGGGAAGCGGAAGAGATTCTCGGATGACCTTCTTCAGACTTCAGGGTGGTTCGGAAGATGTAGATGGACGCAGTGGCATATTCATACTGTTATGATATGTTATCTGTCCATGAAGCTGTAACGATGGGAGAAAACGCGAAATCTGCATATTATCATTATGCCTCCAGCAATGTAATAATTTGCTGTTTTGTTCTATTTTGTTTTGGTTGTTTTTTCGTCCCGGTCTGACGGCGAGCTCCGTGAAGGATGATTATCAAGTTATGTACTTGCATATCACCTGTTGCATAAATTGTCCAAAATTTCTCGGTTATGTATGTACATCAGTATCTACTTGTAATTGGGGCCTTGGGGCTGAAATGAATGCAGTGCAGAACGAGCAGGGTTTTTCTCGAACGATCCGTGATTTCCAATTGGCAATCACAAAGCCAAACAGGTGCGAAAAAAATCGACGGCAGACAATTATGCGACAGGCAATAGAATATGTCAAACAGTGCGCATTGTACGAAGAACTATTATAATCGCAAAGTCGCTAAATTCAAACAAGGTCAAGCTAGGTCAAAATCTTACAAGCTACCAAAATTTCTTGGTACGTGCACTCAACGAAAAAGCTAAGACGGTCTAGCCTTTTCCTTTTTAGCAGCATCAGCTGTGATGATATATACCGGAGATATGACCGCATCTCTCTTTTCCTGGTTCAACCTCTGCCCATGAAGAACAGTGAGATCTGAATGAACACTATGGAAGACGACCATAACACCATCAACGAGGAACAAATGGAGGCTACGTATGGTTGGAACATTCAGGATACACACGAAGAAAGAATTTCCTTCTCTGATGTTGCTCCAGTCGATATACGGATGCGCGAAGTCTCCGTAGATGTAGCCATTCAAAAGGGCGTAACGGAAATATTCAACAAACAACGTTTCCTGCTGTCTTCCGATGTAGAGGCTGCCAGTCCGAAAACAAACAGAATCCTCAATAGAATCTCTGCAGACTTTCCAAGAAACAGTCTTTGCGCAATCATGGGGGGATCAGGCTCTGGAAAGGTATTTTGCCGTATAATGGAAGCTACCTGTAGTCTAACGTTGTGACAGACAACCTTACTGAATCTCCTTTCGCGTCGCATGTGAAGTTCGACTATGGTCCTGTCCGGTTCTGTCCTATACAATGGCTCTCCCGATATATCAACCGTGACAAGCGCATATGTCACCCAGATGGACTTGCTTCTGCCTTCGCTAACTGTCAGAGAAACACTCCTGTATGCTGCAGCCTTGTGTCTGCCTTCCCGGGTAACAGCCACGGAACGCCGTAATCTCGTGGAAGAGATCATCCTTGAACTCGGTCTTAAGGAATGCGCCAATACACAGGTCGGCAATGGTGCTTCACATCGTGGATGCTCCGGGGGAGAACACAGACGTCTCAGCATTGGCGTGCAGATGCTTAGCAATCCAAGTGTCTTGTTTTGTGACGAGCCTACTACTGGTCTTGATGCGACGTCGGCGTATCAGTTAATCAAACTGCTGAAGTCACTGGCATCCAAAGGGCGCACTATCATTTGTACTATCCACCAGCCTTGACATGATATCTTCTTCTTGTTTGACCGCATAACTCTTCTTAGTCAAGGCTTTCCTGTCTATTCGGGTCCCACAAACGCGGCCGTCACCTGGTTCGAAAGTCGAGTTCCAGGAAGCTTTTCTGAACTCGTTAATCCAGCAGACTACCTGATTGGGGTTGTTGCCGTAGATAACCGCAACCCCGAAGCCGATTCGAAGACACGCACCCAGCTTCAGTACCTAGTTGAATCATGGACGAAGGAATCTTTGAACCGATTTCCATCAACATCTTCGGCCAGCGGTAGTGAAATTTCTGGAATGCCCGCAAAGGCAGTACAGTCTGCGGGTGTATGGCAGCAAATTTGGGTTCTAACTTCACGTACAATTCGCACCACAATCCGTGATCCAATGGGCCTCACAGCATCATGGATAGAAGCCGTCATCATGGGCTTGGTATGTGGGCTGGTGTTTCTGAACCTTCCCAAAACCCTAGCTGGTATACATTCTCGGGAGGCCGCACTTTACATTGCCTGCGGTTTACAAGTCAGTTTTTGCCACAATCTCAAGAATTTCAACTCACCCTATTCAGGGATACCTTGTTCTTTTATACGACATCTATCGTCTCACAGGTCCCACTCTTGCTCTTTTTGACCGAGAACACAGTGAACGCGTTGTCGGCGTTGTACCATGGGTTATTTCCACCCATATTGCACGGCTCCTCCTCGAAGATGTCATTGTCCCATTCCTCTTTTCCGTGATATACTACTTCATGTGTGGATTTGATGTCAACGCTGTCCAATTTTTTCAGTTCTACGCTGTGGTATTGTTGAATCAGTATATCGCAGTATCGTTTGCAATGTTGTGTGCTGCAATCTCAAGGAACTTTGCGATTGCGACCCTCATTGCGAATTTAATGTGAGCTTTGACTTTCACTGTATATCTCATAGACTAAACGTCAACGTACTGTAACAAAGGTTTACCTTTCGGTCTTTCTCTTGTGGATTTTTCATCCAGGCGGCTACAATCCCGGTGTATGTTCAATGGATCAAATGGGTTGGATATTGTGTAAGTATCTTGTTATAAGTCCAACTCGCAGTAAAATGAACTCACGGTTGTTAGTTCTATGGATTCACAGCCCTAGTCGCCAACAAATTTTCGGGTAGATTTTATGACTGCCCAGACAGTGGAGGTCCCACGAATCCTGCTTGCATCCAATACACGGGCAACTTCATCCTGGAAAATCTCTCCTTCCATCCAGACTAGTATACCGT
This sequence comes from Lentinula boryana, assembly GCA_027886635.1. NCBI lineage: Eukaryota > Fungi > Basidiomycota > Agaricomycetes > Agaricales > Omphalotaceae > Lentinula > Lentinula boryana. Next base: position 1,369 of record MU790855.1, on the reverse strand, counting down.
GCCTGTTTGTGCGCTTTTTGGCTTCATTGTAGTGTTCAACTTCATTGCGACATTGGTATTGCAATTCTGGACCGTCAATGTCCAAGTAGCAGGTATCCATAGTTCAAAAGATAGAGAAGCAGATGGCACAGAGAGATATCAGGGTGTTTCTAAATTGGAGAAGGAAAAGGAACGGAGCAAGTCGGTTGATATCAACGTCGATCTTGTTGATCTAGTGCTGACTATCAAAAAAACGTCTTTGAAGAACAGTTTCACCAAGGTCGATATTCCCATCTTGCATGGAGTCACGATGCGGTTTGAAGCTGGCTTGGTGAATGTGATCATGGGTCCATCTGGGTCAGGGAAGAGTTCTCTGCTTAATCTTATGGCTTTGCGTTTCAAGTCCACCCCATTCACTTGATACAACTACTCTGGAAGTTTGCTACTTAATGGCTTCCAGCCTGATGAATCACAGCTCCGATCTCAATGCTCTTATGTCACACAGGACGATAACTCTCTTCTTCCATACCTCACTGTGCGAGAAATGCTACGCTTTGCCACGGGACTGAGACTGCCTGGAAGTATGAATACGAAGCAGAAACGGGATAGGGCGGAGGAAGTAATCCGGATGATGGGCTTGAGTGACTGTGCTGACTGCTTGATTGGGAGTGAGTTTGTAAAAGGGATCAGTGGTCGAGAAAAGAGGAGGGTGAGTATTGTTGTGCAGGTATTGACTGAGCCACGAATACTCATGTACATTGTATTCTTGTGCCTCGTGAGACTTATCAGACTGACAATACTTCTAAATCAGTGCCGACAAACCAACCAGTGGTATGTTGCAAACCATGTATGGAAATTCTCAGCTAATGATATCCGTGTCATAAGGCCTCGATGCATTCACTGCTTCCTCCATCCTCAACATATTGAGTGGCCTCGCTGCCAAAGGCCGTACTGTGATCATCACAATACACCAAAGCCGTTCCGAGCTCTTCCGCAAGTTTGGTAATCTCCTCCTGCTGGCTAAAGGTGGTCGGGTTGCTTATTCTGGCAAAGCATCCTCGATGATTCTTTACTTTGACCATTTGGGGTACCGATGTCCGTCAAACTGCAATCCCAGTGATTGGGCTTTGGACTTGGTGTCGGTGGACCTGCGAGACGAAAAGGCAGAGGCAGTCAGTCATGTCAAGGTTGAAGAGATTCTAGAAGCTTATGAGTCTAAGCTGCCCGTTGGCATTGAGCTCAACATGTCAGACGAAAGCAAGCAGCATCATTACCCTGCGCTTTCTCCAGAATTACATCAGAAGAACGGGGTCCCATTGTCCAGCGCTGGACAGCGCTAGACAAAGCTAAAAGTACTGACAGCGCGTGAGCAAAGTACCCCCCTCGCCAG
>MU790854.1:0-25996 GCA_027886635.1 Lentinula boryana | reverse complement strand
GACATGTGGACTGCATGTTGGAAAACAAAGGAATGTCCAAAAGGGTTAACTAACATTGCTTAACGATGAGGAAAAGAAATAAGAAGTAAATGGATCACAGAGTACAACTCCATGACGGAGTAGGAGTGAAAAGAAACAAAGTAAAATTGGTGGAGGGATCGCAGAGCCTCAGAAAGGCCTTGGCTTCGCATGGACGTAACAGATTGCCCTAAAGCTTGGAAAAAGGCGGAGACAAACTCGGAACCTCGATCGGAGGTGACGTGGTTTGGTACTCCATGTTTGGAAAATACATGAATGACAAATAATTCAGCGAGTTGTTCGGAAGTGATAGTAGTGTGACACTTACAGCTGTTTGCAGAACATAAGGCGCGGCGGATTTTTTTTTAATGCAATCAATCTTCCCAAGCAATCTTCCGGCCCAATCTTCCGCCACGCCTACACATCCCGATACTCAATATTTTTTGATAATACTGTAGATATGTACTCTCATAGACCATAGCTACCTGCGCGTACAATTTTTATGCCCAGATTCAATATTCGAATTTTTGCCTCTATATACTTAGGCGGCTCAATTTGATGGCGCCGCTACAGGAAAATATCAGGAACGTTCTTTATTATTGCTCAGTCTCATGGGGAGCAGTCGCGGCCGTTACAGTCAAAGGCTCTTTTGGGCTTTCTGGGCATTGTAGCGAAGCAGTCGCTGACGACGATGTTGAAAGTCAAAGGAAGAAATACTGCCCGCTGCGGAATTGTCTGAATAAGGAAGGTCCCGTCTGACCATCTGACACTTTCCTTATCGGGCCACGCATTTTACAACATTGAATCTGGGCATAAAAATTGTACGCGCAGGTAGCTATGGTCTATGAGAGTACATATCTACAGTATTATCAAAAAATATTGAGTATCGGGGTGTGTAGGCGTGGCGGAAGATTGGGCCGGAAGATTGCTTGGGAAGATTGATCGCATTAAAGAAAAATCCGCCGCGCCTTATGTTCTGCAAACAGCTGTAATGAAAATCAATTGTTTTGAAGCCCTATCCATGATAACGAGAATTGAATTGAAGCCATTGGACATTGGAAGCTCTACGATGAAATCTATTGATATGGAATCCCAAGGTCGTATTGGTACCGGAAGTGGTTTGAGTAAACCATACGGACGATGTCGACGAGATTTATTTTGTCCGCAAATGGTGCAGGAAGATACATAGTCTTGGACAAAGTCTCAAATCATTGGCCAAGTGTATTGATGACGAATCAATTCGAGAGTTCAATTCTGACCGAAATGACCTGAAAGCGGGTGATCATGGAAATAATGAAGTACTTGTAGTCGTAAGTCCGAATGGTTTGGAACATAGATTCAATTATCAAGTCGTAGTAGACCGTCTTTGCCTAGTGTCCATCGAGGTTTGGTGGAGTCTTTAGCAAATGTAAGACCTAAGGTGGATTCCGGATCAATTGATAGTGATTGGTGAATGGAGTTATGTAAGGAATCAATGTCCATTGCGATCGATGCACGGAGGACTGGACCCTCGAGGAAAGTGGCTCGGAGTGAAGCGGTCAGTTGTTCGTTAGTGAATATGGGTCTAAAGTTCTGTGGATTGACCTGGGTGTAGCCAATATCCCCCTCTTTTGGGTAGAGGTCCCATTGTCTATTAATAGAGTCAGGCTTTTCGCCGAGCTTACCCGGACGAAAACAAATAACCAAATTAAATTGGTGGAGGTATTCGGACCATCGAACTTGCCTACGGGTCAGAACTTTGGTTGTCAAAAAGTACTTGAGGTTCTTGTGATTGGTTACCACATCAATTGGGTCTCCGGAACCTTCAAGATAGTGTCACCAGGCCTTGAAAGCCTTGAAAATAGCCAGTAGCTCCTTGTCGTGAACATTGTAGTTGAGTTCCACAGCGTGAAGCATCTGGGAGAGGAATGCAATAGGATGGATTTCGCCATCAGCAAAAACAATCAATAGTATGGCGGCGATCGCGTAGTCCGAAGCGTCAGTCTCAACGATAAGCATTCAATTGGGCTCCCAGTGAGCAAGGATAGGTGCATGAGTAAAAGTGTACTTGAGGTTTTCGAAAGCCAATTGGCAATCTGCGGTCCAGAGCCAATCTACCGTCTTTCGAGTGAGGCGGGTGAGTGGAATAACAATGTCGCTGTAATTATAAATAAATTGACGATAGAAATTGGCAAATCCGAGAAAAGATTAAATGATGACTTTAACTTTGTCAGGAGACATAGTTAGACCGGTGGGTGATAGAATGTATCCCAGGTATTCGACTGTGTCGACTCCAAAGAAGCACTTGGCGAGATTGCAATATAGCCGGGCTTCCCGGAGGCGTCGAAGGACCTCTCAAACGTGCTTTTCATGATCTTCGAGATTGTTGGAGTAAACCAGAATGTCGTTGATATAAACAATGACATTGACATCTAGTAAATCCGCGAAGATTGAGTTAACAAAATGTTGAAAAGCAGCCGGAGCATTAGTAAGTCCTTCTGGGATAACCTTCCATTCATATGAGCCGTAACGTGTCCTAAAGGCGGTTTTCCATTCATCGCCTTCAGCTATTCATACAAGGTGGTAGGCGTGGGCTAGGTCAAGTTTCGTATAGACCGCAGCCTTTCAAGGTGCGTCGAGTAAGTTGGATATGAGCGGAAGTGGATAGCGGTCCTTCTTGGTAATGTGATTGATTCCTTGGAAGTCGACGCAAAGTCGAAGTGAACCATCCTTCTTTGGAGCAAAGAGAACTGGTGCGCCATTCGCAGATTCGATCCGAGATCCCATTTGTAATATCGTAGGGTACGAATAGATGGGCTCGTATGGAAATTTGTCTGAAAGGGGACGAGGTGATAGGCGAGAGCAAGGTTTGGAGCGAGATGGATCTGGTTTTGCTAGAAGCTCCTGAAGTGAAGCGGTCACTTTGGAAGTCATAATTGAAGCTTCCGGAAATGAAGACGTCTGGGTAGAGACAACTTGATCAGTGTTTCGGAATGAGATTGTTTTCAATGCCCAATCAATCAACGGATTGTAACAGGACAAAAAACTATATCCTAGGACAGCTTTACAAGATGAATCCAAAGAAGTAACATAGAAATTAATGTTAAATGACTCGCCAGTCGGAAAGCGGACCGATAGATCGACCGTTTCCAATATCAAATTTGCGGTAAGTGAACCATCGAATAGACGAAGATTGAGTGGATGTTATATCCATGCCAAACCCCACCAGGCCTTCCGGCTTGATTCCCTAGCCTATCAATCACTCTTCGACATTCCGATGTTCCGATGCTCCGATCGATCAATCGATCAATCGGTCATCCAAACAACCAGCCGATCAACCGATCCATCAATCCCTTCATGAGTTTGTTTCCAAGTCCAATCCCAATCACGATTGACTTCGAATGGTGCCCCTTGGTCCGATGGCTTCGGAAACACCTCGGATACATCACCTGACACTCCGTCATCATTATCGATGCATTCCCACGCCTGTCGGCTCTCAGGAAACGCCGTTATTGTATTATTTCTAATCTTTCTCACTTATTGTCTTTTATTTAACAATTAGGATTACTTGTATATAAGGTTAGATACCTTGTACACTATTCCTCAGTTTCAATATTGACTTGGGTTGCCTTGGGTTCCATCCCAATCACTCCTCCTTCTTTTACTGTCCCTTTACTGTCTATCATCGTCCGAATCCACTCCAGAACCACTCGGCGTAGTGAGGATCCATCCTAATAGACGGATCAAGGTTCGCTTCACTCCTACATGCCTTCCGAACCATTTGGTCCCTTAGTCCCAATTGTTCCCACGATCCTTCGGCCTATACATTGGTTGCTTCAGACGCTATATTGAAGTCTTGGACCACTCATCGGCAACTTCAGCCATTTCAGTCCCTCCTCGGAAGCACGGCCCTAACAGTGGAGGCATAGGTGTTGTTGGAATAGAATGATTCTTTACATAAGAAGAATCAATAAAAGAGTCTGTTGAACCGGAATCAAGTAAGCAAAGAAATTTTAGAATGGATAAAACACCATCCGGTTTGTTTGGTGATTGAAATTCAGTATGTAAAGAGAATCAAAGAGATTGTTCATAATCAGAAAGAGCGGATGCATTTAGAATGACTTCCCCTTGGTTGGTACATGCCAGGTCAATGCAACTCTTGCTTCGTACCGGGGTACAAGAGTTGCGGACTATTTTTCCGCATCATCCGGAGGCGATGGGAGGTCCGTGGAAGCATCCTCCTCAACCTCCGCAGGGCTGATTCGACTTTCGATTGGGACAATCCTCTAATTTGTGCTTACCACCACAAAACATGCACAGATTAAACTTCCTGCGCCTCTCTTTCTCCTCCGGCTTGACTTTGCCATTGGGTCCAAGGTGTTTCGAGTACGGCTTCGACTGTTGTGAGGTCAAATTGTTTGAAGAGGGTTGTCCAGAGAATCCAGTTCCGGTCAATTTATTCTTATTGGCGAACCAAGGCTTCTTCCCCTGATTCTGCCTGGTAGTCTGCTGGTTGTTACCTTTAGACTGACTGGTGGATGGGTTAGAAAATTGAGGCAAAAGATTTTGAAATCCCTTCTTTCCGGTGTTCAAAGCCTTACCGCCTGATCTGGAGCTACCTTGCCTAGCTGCCTCTCTTTTCTTTTCTTCTTCCCTCCACCAGTAATGATTGTCGATTTGAAGAACCTCGGCACAATATTCGGCAAGATTCCTGGGCTCCGGAATGCGGGGCATTTTGTCCTTGATTTGGGACGCCAGACGGTGTTGATAAGCCCACTTCAAGGAACTGGAGTTCCAATCTGTAAGGGCTGTGAGCAAATTGAATCGGATGTTGAATTTTCGAACCGATTCATTTTCTTTCATCCTTATGTTCCCCAACTTGTCCTCTGCGTCTCCCTGGGCATCGTAAAGACCAAAGCTGTCTTGTAACTCTTTTACAAGTGCCGAAAAAGAGCTCGTCCACATCGGAAGAGAGACCGCATTTGGATTGAGAATGTCTGGCTCAAACCATTCGCGAGCGGATCCACTCAAGTAGGAGAGTGTATAGGCAATCTTCCGTTGATTGGTGAAATAGTTAGGGCGATCAAGGAAGACAAGGGATAAGGAAACGAGGAAAGTTTTGAGTTTTCGAGGTTCGGAACCATCAAATACATCAGGCTCCTTGACTTTAGCTTTACTTGACTCAGAAGGTTCTGTCCACATACCTGCGATAGCATTGCCTAGTCTGTCGAGTATTCCTCGAAACGCTTGAAAGGTTTGAAGTAACTCCCTTTCATAAGTAGAATTATTCGATGGGTCATTCGGTCTCCTAGGGCTTATCGATCCCCTGGATCCTCCACCGCCTGGTCCTCCCGGTCCACCAGGTCCACCACCGCCAGGTCCACCTTCCGGTCCTTTGGGATCTATCGGCTCCTCGGTGTCAGCTGGATTGTCCTCTCCATCCTGATGTTCTCCCTCGGCTCGTTCTTCATCTTCCTGTCCCTCAGGAATCTGAATCTGTTCTGGTGCACTCCGAGATAACAGTTGTCCAAAAAGAGTTGTTGCAGTAGGAGACGGGGGTATTCTTGAAGATGAGGCCGTAGCAATTTGAGTAACCGTCCGGGGTGTTCTAACCTGAACCGGTATTCCGTCAGCAGTGTATAGGGTTTGAATTTTGAAATCTAATGTTTCCGCATTGCCACCGATTGCGAGTTCCTGTGTGACTTCTGTTGTAGGGAGAGCGATTGCTGTAGTTGGGCTGAAAACATTAGTCCTTCTTTGGCCACCCAAAGCCAAGATGGATTCAGAGTAAGGTGCAAACAATTGAGCATTTGCAGCAAAGGGGTTTGGCTCCTCAGCCTGATTAGGAATGTTGGAATTGTCAGCCGTAGCTGTATGTGTCCGATTCCTTCAGGCTTGTCGAGTCATTGGGGGCACCATTGAGTTGGTTGGAAGTATATAAAACGACGTTAGTGAGATATTAGTTTAAATATACTGTTAAGACCATGCCGGTGAGGTTCCGTAGGGTCTTAGGGGAGTGGATAAGAAAAGGAATCAATTGATTAGTCTCTGGTGATCGATTGAGATTCAATTGGTCAATTGAGATAATGGAAATGAGTATAAATGAATGAGAACCTTAACACTATTATCAGTAGTGTCCTCGCCACGTTGCGGGGTTCCGTGAATGTTCAGAAGAGAGTGTAAAGTGTGAAGAGGATGTCCGGAGATCGACCGTTGATGTTTCGGACGATGAGGAAGAGTTAGATAGTTCTGGATGGAGTTCAGCAATGATCTAAGTTGATATTTAAACTGGAGAACTACCTACAAGATGCTACAGCTTATATACTAACTAACCTAATTGTTAAATGATAAACAATAAGGATTCTAAATAAAGCTATAGTAACTGTGAGTTGTTCTCACTAATAGAATTAAAAGACAATAATGTGAGAATGGATAAGGAAACACATTCGAGTCAATCGAATGCATCGTACGGTTCGAGGTCAAACTGGAGGAAAATGAAATGTACAAGTCGTTTCTGATCTCTGGATACTCCGCATGGATGTCCGGAGGCATACTCGTAATACCTTGCATGATTATAACAGAATTTTGGACAAATCAGATGGATCCATCCGGATCCAAAATATAAGTGGAGATACAGAGCCAATATAATGAAAGACAGTTGTATGGTTCAATAATTGGTCCGATTGGACCATTGCACAACTGGGTTTGGCATAGTCATAACAATCCCTTCTCCTATATATAATCCTGGCAACACAATCATAACACTCATAGAGAAAATAACAAAGGGAGAATATAAGAGGAATAATACTCATCAGATAATGATGAGGAAAGATCATGAAGAAGACTTTGCATAGGAAAGTCTCTGTGAAGGAATAAGTGGGGGTGTAAAGATGTAATTAATATATTGGAAAGATGAAAGAATAATTGTAAAGCTTCATAAAGACTTAGCTTCACATAAATATAACAATTACTCACCAAGCGTTACTTACCTTTGAAATGTTTCCTTTTCTGCCCTCGCAATTTTTTCTTCTCCTGTAGATGGATGTCTGAGAAGTGTCAGAGAGATGAACCTTGACACTTCTTCTGGTAAATGGCAATGGCAACAATTTGAATCCTCCAGCAATGAGCCTTGATGATGCTCTTGCTGACTCAATGACAAATGATTGCAGTTTTCATTCAAATCCCCATAAACTTTAATGCTTCTTTGTCATTCTTTCACTGATATTTCAGACAGGCCGTTGTACTTTACAGACGGGTTCCATACTTGGGAATATACTCTTTTCATACTCAACGTAATGAGTTCGGAACAGCTTCAGAGATGAATATCCCGGTGTCCATATACTGTAGACAATTGAAATCTGCGGAAGGATTTTATGAAAAATGCTAAACATAATCTGCAAACTTGTAAAGGGATCTATGATAATTCACCGCAACTGGTCAAGTCACATGAAGGATCTCTTATATCAACTCGGACTCCAAAGGATAGTTGGAATTATAATGAAAATCAAACAACAGAAGTTAACTCAAAGTCGACACTAATGTTCTAAGCCCGAAGAAAAGGAGAGTGGCGTGAAATAAATAGATATGTAGTATGAGACTAGTAATGATAAAACAATGTTATCGGTTAAGCATTATGGTAGGCCGGAGGCGCATTCTGTGAAGTGAGATCATCGATTATCCTGCGTAATTCATCGATTTGAACTTGTGAAGGGCTTCCATCGCCTTCCGACACCGTTCTTCCTGACGCAGAGGAAGCTGGAACACTGGATGCTGTTGATTCTCCATACCGCAAGGGATGTAGCCGAGTGTTTGATGAGGACCATGTCTGATCAGTGTATGATAAAACCTTCGTTTCATCCGAGTCGTTCATGTGTGAACTTGGAGCAAAACTCTGGTCACTCGGTGACTGGGCCTGAACGTTGGAATGCCCTGTAGTAACATATCCTACGTTCACAAATCACACTATATTGAGGAGTAAAATTAAAGGGCAAGACGGGCTTACCGTTCTGGATTTGTCGAGTATCTATTGTTTCAAGAGATCCAGGAGAGCCGAGGTGTGACTCTGGCTTTGATGTGCGCCTGCGGAACACAAGAATGACAAGGACAGCGAGTAGTACAATGCCTAACAGACCACCCACTACACCGCCAACGATAGCGCCAGTGTTTGAATGACGTGCGTTGTCGTTCCCTTGCGTCGGAGCTACCTGTGTTGGTAATGCAGAGCCAACAGCCGTCCCCGTGAAATTTGGTTTGCTTGCGAGTGATTCAAATGATGGGATGTAGGTGAGATAATCAAAGACAAACGTCTGATTGCCCACAGCATCTGTGACATTCACAAGAAGGGTGTGGTTGCCTGTTGTAACATTGGACGAAAAAAATAGATGATTCGGCGTTTCCGGATGGGAAGGACTGGAGCCCGAGGGTACACTAATGACCGATGGAGTGGTTTGGTTATCCAAATTAAAATCAAGAGTGACGCTTCCAGTCCCTGTCCATTCGAAGACACCAAAGACTGAAATGCTACTGCCTTGAAGCGGGTGTGAATTACTACCAATCAGATAGGCCACGGACGCTCAAATGAGGGTACCCACCAGAAAATTGGAATTTGAAGGAATCGCCGACAGAGTTTGTGCGATGCGTTGAATTTCCTAACGGTGGCCCATTTGCCCAGCCTCCGTCCATGACCAAGGAGGCGTTGCTCATAGTCCATCCACCGCCTTGGTATTCAATCTCGGTGTTGGGATCATCTACAATGATGGTCGAGGTATCACCTAAAGGCGTTGTCTGACCTACAGTAACGATGGCATAGTCCACATCCACGATAAGGCTTGACAAATTGACTGTATGCAGCCCATCGTCCAGTACGGGTGATTCATACCACTGGGTGTAGTATTGTGTGAGACCAGCGTTTGGAAATGTACAATTGACCTGGTCGCCGGAGTCGATAGAAGCAATAAACCAAGTTGGAGAGTTTGCGCTAGACGGAGTGGAACCTGCAAATGAAATGGCAGTTCCTACAAAAGTTTCGTTGAGGACATATGCTCGTATAGGTTGGAGGTTTGGGGCTACCTTGAAATGTGACTACAACTTGTCCTCCCGGCGATCCAATATACGTGGAGGAATTACCTAGCCAACGGCCTGTGGAGTCTACGGCTTGGGTCCAGATAGCATTAGAGTTGATAAACGACGAGGAAACTTGACTATCGTCTAGCAGCAACCAAACGTCCGCCGAGTTCATGCGTACGGTGGTTCGAGAGAGAAAGTATCAAGCTAGAGCAGGGCCAGTGGATATTGAAGCTAAGGTCTTCGCCTGAGCAGGCGATAGGAATTCGGTTGATTATATGTCCAAAATCAATTGCGCGCATTCAATTCCGTCGACACCGGAGTTGCCTGGGAGTCGCCTTTGTTTCTTCGGTCTCATACGGATATCAACAAGAATTGTTGGGCCTTGGAAACCAGGCAGTAAATTTGCCTGCAGAAAAGTTCAGTATATTACCACCGCACAGACAGGCAGTAAATTTTCCTGCAGAAAAGTTCAGTATATTACCACCGCACAGACAGAGAAAGTCGGCTTGATGTTGGTAAGAGCTCTACTTACCATTGGTTCTTTTTGTAGGTCAACCAAAAAACCGACAAGCAAACAGTTCAAAATATAACAAGGCATCAAAAATACACCGTTCGGGAATCGAACCCGAGCCGCTTGCTAACCTGGCATACATGGAAGGCAAGCATGATAACCACTTCACCAACGGTGTCTGTTCCTGTAATGTTGTATGGGTTAGTTATTGAAGTACGCTTTTACTCAGTCCCACTCGCATCTTCAACCTTCACTCCCTTTCATCCTGCCTTCATCATAGCAAACGACGATGAAGAACTATCCGATAGATTACTGCGTGGACTCAACCGAGATTTCCCACTCACGCTTTGCGCTTGGACTTACACCCATTCTAACATGTTACATCCTCACATAACACAGCATTCCACGAGTTTCAATCAATCCTAGTTCAGACGTCTGTTGGGCGCAAAAGCACTCAATTTTTGGCATTGCTCGACATCGCTCCCGCCACCCGCCGTATCATCACATCTCTTAACACAATGCCATCTAAATGCTATACGTCTCAACTCGGATGTCGCGCTTATCTCGCTTGAGTCATCCAGCGTCCATACACCTCTCAGTCCACACACCATACATATAATACATATCGAGATGACCAAAGAATTTCAGGATGACTGACAAAAAATGGAATCCAGGTGGTCCATAACGCGAAGCAATCTCAGTTTGTTACACCGGTCCTTTCAGTGCTCAGTCCAAATTGTAACTTTCTTTCACACAAACCAATCTTGGAACAATCAACTGTTCACTAGTCTGTACAGCAAGGAACCGGCGTAGCGTTTCAGTGTCACAAATCACAGCTATCTGAACTTAATTGAGCAAATCCGAAAAAAATAGTGTGTCATTATTTCTTTGCAATCCGAACCTACTAAGCTAACGATTTTGAATTGACTAGTAAGGCCCCTCCCACAACAGCATTTGCTGACTACGTCTGCTAAGGAAACCCGGAAGAAGGCTTACATACGACCAACATCTATACAACCCAATGCTGTACTTGAAGAGTGGTTCACGACCTGAGACGTGAGCGCTGTCTGGCCGTACCCAATACGTGGTACCGCTTCCGACATTCTGACTCTTGCTTCGTCTACATGATTCAGCTCAAAGTTTGCTATCCGCATTAGAAATTCCTGTTATAAAGGCTTGGGATAATCGCTCTGACTCCTTACTTATCAAAACAGTTTCTATCAGTGCATCTCTAGTCTCGAGATGCCTCTCTCTGCTAACGGTCAAGCTAACCTCAAGACACATCTATCTATCCTCCGGGATAGTAGCGAACGCTTCGCGAACACCGCGGCGTTCAAGATTCCCTCTGTGGAATCAACTTCCAATGGACGATGGGACACAATCACGTTCAAACAATTTTACGATGATGTGGAATTATGCGCTAGATATTGGGCGCGTCAGTTGAACATCAGGGGCAACGTTCCGCCCAAGTCGGTGGTGGGACTGTGGATCGGAGGTTATACATATTCTGATGTATTACACATCTACGGAATCTCCAAAGCAGGCTACATTCCTCAGCTTTTCAGTCTTCGTCTCCCTAACCCCACTGTCGTATACGAGCTCCTCCAGAAAGCAGGAGCCAAGGCGCTTGTATGTGATAATGGAATGTTGAGTGTCATCGCCGACCGCACCAAAGACTCCCCTGTCCCAATATTTACAGCTCTGTCGTTCTCCGAAATTAGTCTTTCGTCAGAAAGCCTAGTTGAGGAAGTTCATAACTCATATCTCATTTCGGAGGAGCACCCTGTCGATCCCTCGGAATGTGCATTCGTGTTCCATACCAGCGGATCGACGTCCGGAAGCCCGAAGCTAGTTCCTTGCAACTACCGTTGGCTCGATGCAGTAGCTCGCAAAGCTGGTCAGCTCTGTGTTCCAATTGGTCCAAACGGTCAGGATGTCAGTACTTGGATGTAGGTATTTTTCATCACAGTTCCGATTGTTCGACGTAACTGACTATTTCACACAGTGGAAGTATGTGTCATATCGGTCAAACAACTATGCTCCTCTGCTTGATGCAATATGGTACCTGTATCGTCCAGCCAAAGCGATTCCCCTTTTCCCCAGACGAACTAACCGCTATGGTCGAACACTGCAACGTCAACCGTATATGGCAATTCTCTGCCTTCTTCTCAGCGCATTTACGAGCGGCACGGCAGAATCCGGACTTTCTCCGTTTACTCGCCAGTCTAGATGAAATAACCACTTGTGGGATGGCGTTGCCCAAGGAGGACCAGGATTTTGCTTACAATTCTGGGATGAACCTTCAAGAGATCTTCGGAAGTACCGAATTGGGTGGATCTACTCTAATCTCGATAGGAGGGAAGGATCCCAATACTCGCAGGCACCTGCGTCCATTGACTGGGCTTTCGTATGAGTTCCGTCCGATTCGTAATACAACTGGGGAGGATTACCCCGACTTAGAGAACGCCGGATATCATTCCACCAACCGCCTACTTGAGTTTGTGGTACTTCCGGAATCCGGTGACTGTCCGGATACCTCGTTGAGAAATCCGGAAGACGGTGTCTTCCATACTGGTGACCTGTTCATCGAGGTCGGACCTGAGAGGTATATCTTTGCAGGGAGGGACGACGATTGGATCAAGACGGAGAATAGTCTGAGATGTGATACCAAGTAAGCATTCTAACAGACTATCCCTTTTTGCATTGTATACTAATCTACAATACCGTAATCTAGATCTATTGAGGATAACGCCCGAGTTTCTTGTGGCTCCCTCATATCAGAGTGTATTGTTATCGGCACAGGACGCCCATCTCCTGTCCTTTTCGTCGAGAGCACTGCCGCAGGAGCCGAGGAGAAAAACAAGCTGAAGAAGGCCATATGGAGGAAAATCCGGCATTTTCATATTCGGAGATTCATTCACGAGAGTATCACCTCTGCGGATATGATTATCGTCGTTCCCCTTGGTTCGCTACCCCGTACCGCTTCCAAAGGAAGCATCCGAAGAAAGGCTGTGGAGGAGGAGTACAAAGCACAACTCGATAAGCTGTATGGTGTTGCAAACTTGTGACAATGATGTAAACGACATTAACGAAGGATTGTTACGACATTGGTTTGTTTTCGTTTCCAGATTCATTATTGCTGGATCTGTATCGCTTCATTTGCGCCTGTCGCCCTAGCCACCACACATAGCATAGCTGTATTATTACTCTGAATACTTGGAAGTTTTGTATGTATACTTATATATTTATTTGGGTCCCCTTATTCGTATATCGTGTTTTATATTCCGTTTGTTGTTTGTAGTACGAAATGGAAATCAATTTTACCAATGGTTTGGCAAGAGCTGTAGTAGGTTATGTGCAAATAATGTGTTCGTTGTAGGTATCTGTACAATACTGTTATAGAGAAAGTTGATAGTGCTGTGAGATGAAATGAATATTGTAGAGAAGACAATCTCGTGTCAGATAGGGTTCGTTGGGAGAATCAAAACATGTCAGAGAATGCAGTCCCAGTTCATGTTTCGTTCCTTACACCATCCTCGTCACTCAAGTCATCAACAATGAGAGATCGACTATGCTCATCATATTCACCACGACCTTCTTTGGCATTATGGTTCTCCACAGGCATCAGCACACCCCTCGGACCTTTCCTCGCCACAGCCCATATGAATACACCCAACACCACCAATAGCTGGAACCAGAGCCAGGCTTCGAGAACGAGTGAACGTACACGTTGAACACTCGATGACGACGATGGTAGTGCTGTTGTAAGTGCGGGCCGGACCACAATTGCTCCTGCTGTCGAATGTGATTTCGACCCTGAGGCTACAGAGGATTGAGATGAAAGTGATGAATAGTGCCCACGACGAGAGGACGAGGAGGAATGCGTCGAATGTCTCCGTGAAATCGTACGAAGCGAACCGGCACTGGACTTCGATTTGACATCATCACCGTCCTGAAAAAGACTGCGACCAAAGATGGATCCAAATCCTTCACTGAGCCTGACACTGATTTCTTCGCGGAATCCCCCACGCCCATTGTCCGGTTCAGTATCCTGAGACTCTGAATTATTTCGGCCGTCCTGATCATTGGCACTCGCCCCGCGAGCAACTTGAAATATATCGCTCAACCTTGGGCTCAACCTTGGACCCCACCTCCCAGCTCGGGCTTTTACACTCTGAGAAAGCGATATACGCCGGGCGCGGATAGATTCGGAATCAGCTTTCAATTTCAGTTTCGGTTTTGGTTCCGTAAGAATCTGAGGGATGGACTGGGAGGTAGCCGTAGAAATGCCACTGGATGTAAATTTAAGTGAAGTTGAAGATGCATTAGGTAAGGAGGAAGAAGGCGAAGAGGAGTTATGCTTGGAATCAGGTGTGGGTGGGGTGATACGAATACTAGCATTGGATGTTGCAATCCGATACTTCTGAGCATCCTCCTGATCCTCCTTCAGGTCAACTGTGCCCGAATCCTTAGAACATTCTTGAATGCTCGCAGGAGATATGTCGCTTTGAGAGAGTTCAGAATCAAAAGAACTACCTTCAATTTCTTGTATGAGAGAATTGTTTCTACTCCTCAAATAGGAAGAACCTGAGAAGGGATTGGGATTTGAATCGCCAAAATCGCCAATCTCGCTCCCTAGTGTCCTTCTTCGAGATACACCGAGTCCACCGGGTAGCTGAGTGCCGTCGTCATCGTCCGAGGTGAGAACATCGTCCGAGGTGAGAACATCAACATCGAATGACTGAGATCGGGAATGAGTGAGCGATACAGAGAGGTCAAGTTCGGAAAGTTCGGCGGTTGGAGAGAACATCGCGTTACTGTCAGTCGAGCGACGAACAGAAAAAGGAATGCGAGGAAAACCATCATCCAATTTCGGCGAATCCGAAATGATTTCACCCTTCTCTCCATCTTTGGCAAATAATCCGACTACACTCTTTCTACCTTTTGGTTTGCCTTTAAAAGAGGAGAATCGAGAGCTATAGTCGCTGCTTCCAGTCAAATCCGAGGGTACCCTTAAAGTACTATGCATTCCACCATTGATACCGCTTTCAAAATCGAGATTGACCGAACGAAGTGAACGCAAGGAACGAATGGTTCCCTGCTTTTGGTCACTCCCTTCTTCTAAACTCACATCCTGTAAGTGATCGGCAATAATTTGGACGTCGATGTCCTCCTCCTCGCCATTGAGCCCAGGAGAAAGTCCAAGAGAGGACCAGACTTTCCTCATACCCTCAACTTGACTTTGAGCATCTCTAAGCCGTGAAGAGGTTTCGTGTTGTTCTTTACAGATTTGGACATTGGCTTCTTCTAGCTCGGAAATTTTGGAAAGCAGGTGGCGGAGGACTGTAGTTGATGATGAATTCTCGGTAGGATAGGTAACACTGGAGACGTCAGGATCACGGCCATGTGTATTACGATATTTACGAACCTGGACGAGTTGGAGCTTTGAGAAAGAGGGAGTACAGGGTTTGAACTTGACGGTGCAAAATCTTGAAATGTAGGCGATGACTCCTCATTATTTACTTTTCTCCTCCTCTGCATCTTTTCTTCCTTGTTCAACTTCGAACTCGTCCCGGTGTAGGCCTCATCAAGTCTGGTTTGGATTCTAGCCTGGTCTAATTCATCCCTCAGCGTCTGTATCTCTCGCTCCAACTTTCCAAGCCGTCTCCTCCCAACTTTATCCGCAGATGTTGATTCCTCTTCCAGCTGTTCCAGCTTTTGAAGAAGCTCCGCATTTTGGTCAGAAAGCCGGGCAAGTTCGGATTGAGTGATTGATATGCGTCGGGTATGTCTAGACGTAGCAGGTAATGGAGGACCGAAGCTTGAGCTAGGAGATAAAGCTTGAGACTGGGAGGAATGTAAAGCATGAAGAGACTGGTATGAAGTGCTAGTGGTGACATTCCGACTGTGGCCTTGTGGACTCTGCGGTAAAGGTGTCGCATGGAAAGAGGAAGGAGAAGTTAGAGGTGTTCGTGCGACAAAAGCTTCGTGTGTCTGTTTGAGTTCGCGAGAAAGCTCAGAGGCAAAGCTTAGTTCTATGAGGCGATAGCGAGTGAACTCGAGTCGAGCTTTCTACAGAGAGCTTGTATCGACGTACCCCGTTCCCTTTCTCTAATTAACCCATCCGCTCTACTTAGGAGTTCTGGTAAATTAGTGCTGTTATCATCTTCAGAAGGAAAAGAGAATGTAGAGTTCTCTTTGGATGCTCGCCGGACTTGGGCGGGCGGTCTGGGTCTGGCGAGCATTCCTCTGAGAAACTAGACGGTCAGAGTTGTGCTTTAAAAGTCGAACGATATGATTTTGTGGGGAAACGCATAATGGGCGTCTAAATTTCTCAATTTGGGGATTTGATTGCCGGGCTTTACTCTCTTAAAGTTCAACTGTATTACAGATTAATGTACATTTATATGTATATATTACTCTTCACATTGATGATCCCACTGCGAATTTGCCAATGCTCCATCCCCACCTCCTCGAAAGCCTACGTCCATGTTTTCGAAGATGATTGAAAGGGATATTTGCTGCTGGATGAGGTTCATGGAAGATGATTGACCTCGCAGAACCTCGCTCAGCGTTTGGACCAGCCCCTGCGTCAGACGAGAAGTGGTTTGTCGACGAAAATATCCATGCCGAGCCCATAAGTCGCTTCGCAGAGCAGCCAGCGCTGGTCATAGCATGTAAGAAATCTGACCAAGATACCTCTCTTGGTATGCGATCCGCAGATGGAATATAGAAAACACGTGTAAAGGTTTCATAGGCACGTCGGGGGACATGTATAGTTGTCAGTGTGGCTCCAGGTATGGTATTGGCAGAGGTTTTAGACAATGCTTGGGTAGGGATAGTAGCACCAGAGGAGGGATCTTGGATATTGGGGCTAGCTATTCCTCGAGTTTTGACCTTCTCTTTCCGCACAGTCTTGAGGACGTCCTGCTGAACGGTGGCCTCCGTGCGTGTTTCAAGATTCAATAAAGCAAACTGATCTTTAACGTCCAGAGTGGACTCGCCAGCGCGCGGCTGATTCGTTGGAGATGCTTTAGAATCAGTTGTCGGAAGCTTGATCTGAACCCACTCTGGCATTCTTTCCACCTTGCGCTCACCAATGTATTCTTTTAACTTCTCATTGATAGTGATTCCAATCCGGCTCTTCATCACACTATCAGCCTTTGCCCAGAAAGCGTCCAATTCCGCTTCAGCCTTGCGTATCTGCCCTACAGTGACCTCCGTCAACTTCTTGTGTATCGGATACACGAATCTTCCTGGCTTCGGCGTTCCCAAACTCGCTACGCCAAGATGTCCCTGAGAGGTGACAGGGGTGAAGAAAGTGGCAACGGGTTTTATGATATTCTCGAACCACTTGAATTGTTCTTCCTTCTGAACATGGTAGTTAAACCCAATCCGAGGCTGGTGGTAATCGAGCTGGCGGAGGAATTCACTGGCAATTGACATCTCGGCGAGTTGATTGAGTATCCACGGGGTTACGCAATCGCTTTCTCTCTTCTCGGTCCGAATTACACGGTCAATCTCGTCGAGGACGTTGTGTCGTCCCATGAGGAAACATTGATCCTCATCAAAAAGTCGATTTATGAGCGGGATTATTTTTGGCTGATTGGGAAGCTGAGCAACAGGTCTGGAACATGCAGTTATCATGGTAGTGTGAGGATCCTGAGGTAAGCGGAAGAAATATCTTCGAAGGGGAGGAGAACCGAAGGCACCCTTTTTGAGATCTATGATGGGGGCTTTCATGAGTTGCGTAAGGAAGTGTTGCAATAGACTTAAAGACTTGTCGTATTCTTCGGGAAGCGGATGGTTGGTGGAAATTTGGTGTTTGTCTCGCAAAACCTCCAATGCATCCAACTGTCCTTTCAAGATGGTCCAAGAAGCCGCACTGCCATAGGCACCGGTTATAACACTAAGAAATACCTCTTCCCAAAACGCAGGAGTATTCAGCTTTGGATGTCTTACTCCTTGGGCAGTAACCAGGTTTTCTAGTCTGTGCTCACTAAAATCCAAGACCGCCTCGCGAAAATAACTCGGATCCTCTCGAAGGGACCAAATATGGTCCTGAGCTTGGTCAACCCTGGTCTGAGCCAGTTGCTTTAGGTAGTAGATGTCAAACTGTATGGGAGTCCGGAACGAAGTGCCTGTAGCGTATGCCGCGATGGACGACAATTCGAGTTCGACAAGAGAATCTTCAAAGGGAGGGGGCTCCGGAACAGGCGGGCCATCGAGAGGCAGGTCGTGTATGATGGAATTCGCACATTTGAGTAAAAAACTGAGCATTTTCTGCTGAGCTTCCAATGCGATTATCCCTTCGCCAGGCTGAAGTCCGATCCCATACATCATATCGTGAAAGGCATCGTCATTTTCATCCCATCCAACGATTTTACCATAGCCCTCGGCATCCTTTTGACCGGTAAGATACATTGTGCACTCGTTGATGAATGAAGGTACAATTGCTTGGCCGGTCCGTCCAAGCTCGACCTTCTCGAGATCGTAATGGCTGAAAACATCTGGGAGATTTCTGCCTCGAGAGTTAAGAAGAATAAGGAAATTCCGCGGTTTGGAAAGATCTTCCAAGTTGAGCTCTGGGAGGAGGTATATGTCTCGGAAATGACTGCCATTGCGTCGTTGATTAAACGACTCATGCTCCAAAGCTCGGAAATCCGGTCGATGTTGAGATGGAATAGCTGGATAAGCAGCTTGAAGTATAGTCTGTCTTTGACGAACGTTTTTCTTCATCCATCTTTTGCGAATCGTTTCTTCATGGAGATCAAGAATGCGATGAAGTGCATTCCAATCCTTGAATATGGCTTTGGACATTAGAACAGCTTTCTCTTTCACATCTTTCAGGCTAGGAAACTCTGGCCTGGGGAGATATGGATTGGCAGCCTGTAACGCTGCGAAAAATTTGGTAGGATTAGAGTAATAGTCATCGTCGTCGGCCATTGTTCTCGGTTATTCTGCTGAGAACTGGAAATCAAGCGAGCGTATAAGGGAGATATTTCAGGTCAAAGCTAACAAGCACTTACAATTAACAAAAACAGACGAGGCAAGATTCACGAAGAGAGATGTCTGATGAGCAGTTTCAAACAAAGGAGGCACCCCGGACCATGTTCCTTTCGGCGGGTGTCGGCACGAGTCGGCTGACCCTGTTCCAAATTTCGAGCTTCAAACAAACCAAAAAGACTACTACGCAAAGATACGAGAACAAGGAATAGCTAATTCAGCCATGGATACCCTAGAAGCTTCAGGTCGGTCGGTCGGTCGGTCGGTCGGTCGGTTGGATTGAGTACAAGACAGTGACGAATTAGGGCACCGGCAGTCTTTATGTCTTCGTCCTCTGCACGACGATCTCCGCCACGAAGACAATTCTATACCGACCAAGTGAAAACTCTATGTTTCCTACAGGATTAGTCAGCACTTAGCGAGCAAAACCCAAAGATTCAAGTGGAATTGTAGTAAGTAGTAGAAACATTTTTGCACTTACCATCGGGCTCGAAATACTGAGAGCAGGTTCGGAGACCGCCGGCGGGTATCGTTTATTGGTGAATTGCCGAACGCTACAACTTGGTCGGTCTCTGAGCTTGTATCATCCCAGGGCGTAGATGTATCATGTTGGAAATTAACTGGCTGTACTTTGTCCGCAGACAAAGGTAGAGAGTAAAGTGAAAACTTGTCAAGATATACCTAATATCGGTACAGTGTAGTATTACTATCCACCGTACCATTTATGGCTCTTGAGAATAACATACTAAGCAACGAAATGATCAGATATCAACCTTTTCGCTCCATGGGCCACCCAGAATGACTCCAAGTGCACGGAGAGTGTGGATATCATCCGTAGTCTGTACCTTGATCTCCTGGGACCTGAGCTGATGCGTGTCAGCCACGAATGAGATCTGGTTTGGAATACAGGGATAAGAGGAAGTTTCGCCTTGGCTAAAGTCAGCGTTTGATATCGCAGAGGTCTATGTACTAAGCCGCAGCTATATAAAGCTACCGAACTTCGTAGCATATATCGCATGATACGTTTCACCGTTTGTAACGAATGAGAGGCTTCAGAGTTTAGGCTTTGCGAATCCAAACGACACCCAACGACGTCTGCTCTAGCTATAAAGCAAGGGCCTCCATCTTGTTCGATGCCCTTGTGCGTAAAATGTGTGATGCGATTGCAGTGCTTGCTTTAGCGAGGAAGCAATTGCTGAGACTTCGATGGATTGTCGATTCGTGCGGGTAGAGTCCCCCGTTGATCACAGATATGTAGCGTAATCAGAACCAGTGAAATTTTTCAGAGATACATGGGATCCAAGTCAGAGGGTCATTGCCAGTGAGTTCATTACTGAGACTTGCGCAAACAAGTCTTTTGGCAAGCCATACCCAAAACCAAGCTTGAGCTGGAGCTGAAAGCTAAAGTTCGGGTTATGTCTCCAGGTATTCCTTGGGAAAAGCGGAAACCGTCGTCTGCTGGAGAACCAAACGGCTTTTCGATGAAATGGCAAAATGAGGAAGGTCAGTGCCTGCTGTTGATTGTTGTTAGCAGGTTCGGACACTGAGGAACGAAGCGCTCGAAGGAAAGATAGGAACAGACATGACGGGCGCAGAAGATGAAGCATTATTAACTTTTTGGTAGAATTAATTAATTGTGGGTCCAAGTTGAACGGAGGAACGAGTCAACGTTATATAAGACATATGGTCTTCGGAGCCGCACCGCGCCTAAATATTTGACCTTCCACCGTAACTATGTATCT
Source organism: Lentinula boryana (assembly GCA_027886635.1). Classification (NCBI taxonomy): domain Eukaryota; kingdom Fungi; phylum Basidiomycota; class Agaricomycetes; order Agaricales; family Omphalotaceae; genus Lentinula; species Lentinula boryana. The sequence continues at coordinate 5,674 of MU790854.1, read as the reverse complement.
TCGTGAAATCCACGCCGAACACGATCTTCCTACCCTCCACAAATTCATCCGCGAAAACCCATTAGGGATATTCACCACTGCTATTGATTCTACTCACCACCCGTTTATCCAGTCGAGCCATATCCCTTGGGTGCTCGATTTGAACAACAATGAAGATGGCATTGACGATCTTGGAACCCTCCGAGGCCATATAGCTCGTGCAAATCCGCAAGCGAAAGCCATACTCGACAGCCTGAATGAGCTAGGCTCGAGAGATGGACCTGGAAAACTAGAAAAACAAGTTATGGTTCTCTTCACTAGCTCCATTCACCACTACGTCACACCCAAATTCTACACCGAAACCAAACCCGATACAGGCAAAGTAGTGCCTACGTGGAATTACGCTGCTGTTCAGCTCTACGGCGAAGCGTCGATCTACTATCAAACTGATGATGAAAAGACGAGCGAATTTCTGAACCGGCAGATTAGTGATTTGTCGAATGTTGGGGAGAAGCAGGTCATGGAAATCATGGAATCAGATAAGGAAAAAGATGATGAACGGTGGAAGGAACCATGGAAAGTATCAGACGCCCCACCGCGATATGTGGAGCTGCTGAAGAAGGGTATTATCGGTGTTGAAATCAAGATTCAAAGCATTGACGGAAAGTTCAAGATGAGCCAGGAGATGTCCAAAGGGGATAGAGAAGGAGTCGTTGCTGGGTTTATGTCTATGGGTAACGAGGTTGCGAATAAGTTAGCAGATGTCGTGAAGCAGAGAGGAGAATTGGCTGATGCAAAGCATCCATAGTCCATCATGTAGATGCGTACATCCAAAATCAACATCCGAAATAGCGAGTGAGTGGGCCTCTTATACCCAAAGAGTTCTAACTCAAAATGCAGACTTTGACTCCAAAAGTCTTTCATTGTGACATGTGCTTCGAGGACTGTAAACGTATCCTTTTCCAATCTCCAACTTCCAAATATCGAACTTCCGTAAGCTCTATCGAGAACGTGCTATACTTGCTCAATGATTGAGGCGCTTCCCGTTTTGACATTCAATCCCAAGTCGAACAGGTTGTTGAAGATGGAGAGGACAATACGCATCCGAAATTTAATTCCTTCGATCCAGAATATTTATCCAAAAAAAAAAAACAAGTGGATCGCTCTCTTGAAGTCGGCGAGCCCCAAGCGCTACAGATCCTATTATTGCGCCGGTTCGCAGAACCTCGAACGATGTACTGACTCTACTGTGAGTCTCGCTACGCTGCCATTCTTGACGGTCTTTCTTCTTACCGAAGGTCCCGCCACAGCATTCACCTTGTTCCTGAGCAGTGTTTGCTCTCACTAGCGATTCATTGTCATTTTGACCCCGTTGCTTTGGACTACAAATACATACGGTAAGGAAGTGCAATGCTAGCTAGTATGTATTGACCTTTATTCAGGACAATCTTTGATTTCGGCATCCATAGTATTTCTTTGTGCGCATTATTATTCTCAAATAACACCTTGTGCTCACTCTTCATTGGACACAGTGTCAAGCCTTGTACTTTCATTGTCTGAAAGGATGTTTATATTTCCAAAGGAGATTCAATTTATATGGACTGTGAAGTCAGTGAATGTCCTTGATACTGTCTAATCAGCCAAGGGCGATGAAATCAGGGCTCAATAGAGTTAGGTGAACACGGGTGTCACTCTGAAACAGCAGCGGCATTCATTGAGACAGTTATAATTGCAAGCATAGCTCACCCAAATTTTCCTTCATGCAAACTGCTAGGTGCTGAACGAGATTTCTGTTCGATGGGCTTCACTTTGCTAGCTTTGTTCATGAAGCCGATAGACTCGGGTGCATGTTGTGTCTTAGTTGGGACTGGATGTGCAAATTGACGAGTCACTACTTAATCTGTGTTGTTTCAGGGATATGCCTTGCTGAAATAGTCCTTACAGAATGTAAATGGCCTACTGTTGATGAGAATACTCAAATTGACCCGTTTCTTTGGTAAATTTAATGAGATAGACTTGAGTGTTTTGGGAGAAGGACATCAGGCTCTCTTGGCCTTCTACTCTTCTTCCTGTGTCTCTGAATACCTAGCTTTGATGCTTTTGATTTTCTGAAAACACTGACATATATGTTCATCAGCCCCACAAGGCAATGTTTGTCATTTTCGTGATTTCTACAGTTATACCTTCACCCCTTCCACAAGAAGTTTGCTGCACATACCTAGGTGTTCAGCTACTGGTATCAGGTCTTTGTTATATCCATGCAGAAGAGCTCACTGTCTTTCATTTACTTATGATTCTTCACTAACAGTCTGACCAGATCCGTTTTGCACATAACACACCATCACTACCATTGGATCTGGTGGATGCGGACCACCTTCCGTTTACCATGCTTATTCACAATCATTCATTTATCACATTACTCATGATTTCTTTTATACAACATCAGTCATCCAGAAGTACATGTGTTTACTTTATATTACTCTGGTTAGCTAGTACTTAAATTGTAGGATACCAATGTTGTACCTCAGTTTAAATATCGACTTCAGTTGACATCATAGTCAGTCTTAGTTGAGACTTTCACTCACTGTTATGACTATGCCAAGCTCACTTGTGCAATGGTCTGATCAGACCAATTGCAGTTGTCTTTCATTATATTGGCTCTGTATCTCCACTTATATTTCGGATCCGGATGGATGTGTCCGAAATGTCCGAAAATTCTGTTATAATCATGCAAGGGAGTTCACTATCAATCACTTTCTACTTCACTCTTGTCAACTAATTGCTCACTCAGCTCTGGAGCTCCGGTCTGGTGCAATGTGATGCAATTTCTCCTTCACTTGTAGTTAACAGTTATACATTCATTCATCCTAACACATTTACTTGTGATTTCGATTATACAGCATCAGTCATCATTAGATACATATGTTATTTTCTTACTCTGGTTAGCTACAAGTATTGGTACTTAAGTAGATTGTTTCTTATTGTTCCCCAGCTTGAAATCAAGTTATACCCTCCTTTATTTCGCATAATTTTGGACCGCACTGGACATACGGACAGTGCGACCTTCCGAAATTATATTAATCTTCTTTACACTTCACTGGGACACCCAGATAGTGTATAGGGAGTGTTGCTAATAGCTTTGCTGAAGTCCCTTACTTCCGAAGGACTGTGTAGCCTTCCCTTGTGCCATCACCATAATTCCCACACTTTGGAGCTTCGCACATCACACCGGAGTGTTGGACAATTGACCTCATCCTTCATGGCTGCACAACCTTAACACTCACTCATCTTGCTTCAGACTGGACACCTCGGATCTGACTGCTTCTACCTTGGGACAAGTGACTCTAACAAGGATACTACTAATAGTGGTATCAACATCCCTATCAAGCTTCGCACCACTCTGCATTGCACCAGACGGTTTACCCAGCTGTATTCAGCATAACTCTAACAGTCTTCTTGGCTGTAAACAAAGCTGATAAAAATTCCTTAATCTGCTCTTTTGCTTGTAAAATATTTCCATTCATCCTTGGTTAGGATGGTGATGTTTATGTTGATTCCTAACACCAGGTTGTGATGCTCATTCATTGCACCTACAGTGGCTCAAAAAATTGTCCACATGTTTGTTATGTTTGCAAAGAATCATGAATTCCGAGTAAAATACTGGGTGTATCATAGAAATCTTAGTAGGCGTCACAAAGCCCTCAATATTCCCTTCCTGGAATGCCTTATTTTGACTTGTTTGGCCAGGAACTCATTAAGTTATGATTGATTCAATTTGCCAACTCATGTGGACATTTTATTGACTTCATGCTCTGACATTATTGCTCCAACAATATATGCTGTCATAGATGACATCATGCATGGAGCTAAGTTGTGATGTCATTGTGGCATCATAATAATGTCATCACAGTAATTTCAAGTATATATAAGCACCCCCAGCTTCTCTGCACTCATATCAAATCTATGAAACCTCTCACCTCTACTCAAAAAGACAGTGTCCTTTCTCTGCTCAGACAGGAGTATCCAAGTCTAAGGGGGACTCTTTAGCAAAGGAGGCATTCCCAGATAAGGAAAATAGACCAGCAGGCTGCCCTAAACTTTTGTCTGTTACTGATGAACATGCAGTTATTAAACAGATATCAACTGGCAGAGCTAAGAATGCAGTTCGAGTGGCCAAAAACATCAATCCCCTTCTCCCCCAATCTGTCTCCACCCAGACCATTTGAAACACCCTTCATAAAGCAGATGTAATCATTAGAAAAAAGAAGAAGCAATCAAACTCACTGCTAAACATAGAAAGGCTCATTTGGCTTTTGCCCAGAAGTACCTAGAATGGACTGTGGAGGACTGGAAAAGGGTTATATGGTCAGATGAGACCAAAATCAACAGATTTGGGTCAGATGGACAGGAATATGTATGGGGAAAAAAGGGTGAATCACTAGGAGGCAGAGATATAGAAGAAACTGTGAAATTTACAGGAGGAAATATTATGGTGTGGGGGTGTATGGGATGGGAAGGAGCAGCAAGGCAAAGGGAGGCCATACAAAGTATTAAATGATGGTTTTTTATATTTCAAGTAACAATTCAATAAATTGTCCACATGAGTTGGCAAATTGAATCAATTATAACTTAATGAGTTCCTGGCCAAACAAGTCAAAATAAGGCATTCCAGGAAGGGAATATTGAGGGCTTTGTGACGCCTACTAAGATTTCTATGATACACCCAGTATTTTACTCGGAATTCATGATTCTTTGCAAACATAGCAAACATGTGGACAATTTTTTGAGCCACTGTACACTGCTGCTACTAAGGTATGTGCTGCTTTATATTATCTCTGGATAGGTAGATTGAACATGTGGACAACATGTTGGAAAACAAAGGCAAGTCCAAAAGGGTTAATAGTATCACTTAGCAATGAAGAAAAGGAATTATGAAGTGGATTGCAGAGTACAACTCTGCAATGGAGTAGGAAGTAACAAAGTGTTGGAGTCATGATTGTGAAGCCTCAGAAAGGCCTTGGCTTCACATGGATGTAACAGTAAATCTGGATGTACTGTTCCTGAGTTTGGTTGACTTGTTCTATTCGTTCATTGCCTTCTAGGTGATAACCAGAAGTAAAATGCAGTTTCATAGAGAGAGTTTCACCAAGTGCATGGAAGAAGGTGGAGATGAATTCTGAACCTCAATCTGAGGTAACATGGTTCAGAACTCCATGCTTAGAGAAAATGCAATGGACAAATAACTCTGCTAGTCCTTTGGACATGATTTTATCATTAGTGGGAATAAAGATGCCTTGTTTAGAGGCTTGATCCACTATGACAAGGATAGCTGTATTGTCAGCGACTCGCTAGCTCACAAAAGGCCAGGCGTCTGTTAGGGCCATGCTTCCGAGGAGGGACTGAGATGGCTGAAGTTGCTGATGAGTGGTCCGAAGCTTCGATATAGCGTCTGAAGCGACCGATGTATAGGCCGAAGGATCGTGGGAAAGATCAGGACTCGAAGGGACCAAATGGTTTGGAAGGCATGTAGGAGTGAAGCGAACCTTGATCCGTCTATTAGGATGGATCCTCACTACGCTGAGTGGTTCTGGAATGGATTCGGACAATGATAGACAGTAAAGGGACAATAAAAGGAAGAGGAGTGATTGGGATGGAACCCAAGGCAACCCAAGTCGATATTGAAACTGAGGAATAG